>VZTV01040512.1:0-18885 GCA_013400875.1 Anhinga rufa | reverse complement strand
AATACTATCAGAGGAAAATTACCATAAAGATTTATCTGTAAATATTTAAAAGGGTTTAGTTCACTGTATTAAACTGTTGGTCATAAAGTCATTACTGCCCAGTTGGTACAGAACATTTTGATTAACAGTTTAAAAGTAGTTTCATATAAATGACTGACAGCTCCTAGTACGCCAGCCCCGTGTCACAGACATCAGTTACGTCTTTGTTTTGTATACACCTGAAACGTGGCCGCTCAGGGCTTGTAGGTTTGCTTTGAAACGGCTGCTGTCAGGGAAGGTTGGAGATAGGTAGAGAAAAATGGAAAAAGACCCAAAGATTACAAGAAAGTTAAGATTTCTGAACATGGCCCAGAAGAGAATAGATTGCAGGGGTGAAACGTAACTCAAACCGAACAGCGTCTTGTTCTACACTCTACTGACTTCAGCGTATAAAATACTATTACGAGTGATTTAGGGTATTGACTGGTTGCCTTGTGCTCTTTCCTTATGTCAGTACATGAATTTCCGTAGATACGAAGTCATGTGTACATTGCTTTTACAAGTCTTGAAAGATAAACATTTTTTTTCAATAGCGCTGATCCTACTGGAAGAGGTAGCTAGTTTTACCCTGTAACTAAGATGTTGTATGCCTTTTTCAGTAGTATATGCTCTTATTCTTATATCTAGTCTTGTACCTCTCAAAGCTGTATTTTATGATGCAGATACGCAAACCAGAAGCAGCTGTGTTTTCAAAAGATAATTGGGTGTTAAGATGCAGAGGTGAACTTCTAGGCAGCTGTGAAAAGTCCTGTCTGATGCTTATCTGCATTCCCTCCGCACTGAAACGTTTTGAAAATCTGCTCCGTAGTAAATTGTACTGAGACGATGGTAGAATCCAGCAGTGAAAGTCACAGAAGGGCAAAGAGGAATATTTATAAAAACAGCCAATTCATCAAGTTTTTATTAATTAAATTTTTCAGGAAAGATTTGCCATCCTGAAATAAGGAGATATTTGATAAGCGTAGTACAGTCTGCTTTTATGAGGTTATTCTTACTCTTGCACATTGCACAGGCAGATAATTAATGACTATGTATTTTTACTGGCTTCCTTCTTTAGGAGTCAGGTTGTTAGGGCTGGTCTTGCCCATCCTGCCTGGTTTGGGAGGGACAGGAGGAGGATGAGCTTTTCCTGATGAATCACCGCTACAGCTTGAGGAACTTGCACTGGTTTACATCTGCAGGTATAACACAAACCTGCCTTTTTCTAGTCACTGATCTTATAGCAGAACGAGGGAGGATAGAGACACTAAGACCACAATAAGTAGTATAATCATTCACATCAATGCGAATTTTAATTTCAGTGAGCACAGATCCAGCCCTAAGAGCTACATGCAAAGTGCATTGAAGTCATTGGTTATATTTTTGATTCTGTGTATTTATATAAAGCCCTCAGGCCCAAGCAAATAAATTACATTTAAGTATTCTTATTATCTAATGTTGCTCCTTTTCTCCTTATCATCTCTTCTCTCGCCCTCTGATATTATTTTTTTTTTCTCCTCGTGTCTTCTATTCAAAAGAAAATAGCACCAAGGAGAGTAGTAGATTTTCGTAAGGTTATATTTGCAGTAGACTGCAAAGAAAGAAGTCCCCATTATTACCGAAAACAATTCCACACCATTTCCAGAGATCACAAGAATATTATTCTTAGATGACACATTCTTAGTCAGTTCTACACTTTACGTATCTCTAAGTTAAAAAACACCTGGTTTAAAAGAATAAGAGATATTAGCATTGATGCCGACAAGGAGTGGGCCAGAACTATCCTGCTCTGTGTGCACATGCTCTCCCTCCCCGCCCCGAACGCACGTGTCAGTATATAATTGTACAGAAAGGGAAAGGTGGCCGTGCGTGTGTGTGCGCGCTTATGTTTAGACGCCCATATATACAGCCAGGAGTTCAGCACCCGAGGGACAGCTTTGCAATGTCTTTTCAGTAACTGCCATGATGACAACCGGTTCTAGAGGAGTGGGCAGGTGTCGTGGTTTAGCCCGGATCAACAACTAAGCCCCACGCAGCCGCTCGCTCACTCCCCCCCCGGTGGGATGGGGGAGAGAATCGGAAGAGTAAAAGTGAGGAAACTCATGGGTTGAGATACAGACAGTTTAATAGGGAAAGAAAGAGCCCCGCAGGCCAGCAAAGAAAACCAAGGCATCCATTCCCTGCTCCCCACGGGCAGGCGGGTGCTCAGCCATCTCCAGGAGAGCAGGGCTCCATCACGCGTAACGGGGACTGGGGAAGGCAAACGCCATCACTCCCAACGTCCCCCCTTCCTCCTCCTTCCCCCAGCTCTATACACCGGGCATGACACCGTATGGTGTGGGACACCCCTGGGGCCAGTTGGGGTCACTGTCCCGGCCGTGTCCCCTCCCAGGTTCCTGTGTACCCGGCACAGCACGGGAAGCTGAAAAAGTCCTTGGCTGGTGTAAGCGCTACTGAGCAACAACCAAAACATCTCCGCATTATCACCACTGCTTCAGCACAAATCCAAAACACAGCCCCATACTAGCTACTGCGAAGAAAATCAACTCTATCCCAGCTGAAACCAGGACAGCAGGGAAGGGTTGGGGTTGGTACCCGGGGGAGGGCAGAGGTTGGAGCTGTAAATATCAACCCAGCCTTTATTTTTATGTGGATATAGGTAAATTATCCTGATTTTCTGTGTTTTCTTCCCCTGGGGCTGTCAGAGGTTGCTGTCAGAGGCTGGACCGTGTGCGTCATGGATGCCAATGAAAAAAGCAGCTCCTATGTTTCTCCTGATTCCAGCTGCTGTGATCAAGGTTATACGCCTCCTCTTTGCTGCCAGTATATTGAAAAAGAAGCCACAGGAGGGCATTTTTTAAATCCACTGATTCCTGACAGTTGTGTCGGCTCATTGCATGAGCTAAGAGGTGCAGTTTAGTGCAGACTTCAAGCAGCACTATGCTGCACTGGACCACCAAAACATGCAAAAAAAATGCAAATGGGAACGTTATTTTTCTGATGTTTTCCCTTAATTTACAGCCTACAACAGAAGAAAGCATATTACTTTTTTTTTTTTTTGCAAACTGATGAACCATTTTCTTTGTTTTAATTGAAAAAGATAGTTTTGATAATTTTGAAGCCTCTTTTTTTTTTTGGTTATTTTCTTTAATCTGCCATTTTCCTAGTTAGCTCAAATTTTGAAGGGAAAGGTTGCTTTCAAATGGGAAATCATATTTTAATCCCGAAAATGGCAAGATATTCTGATAATTTTGCCACCTCAAGAAAAATTCAGACTTGCAGAACTTGTTGAAACTGATCTCTTTCTGCAAGTGGTTTTGGTTTTGAAGGATCAGTAATTTTTCATGCAAAAAAGCAATTTATTTTAAAGCTCATTTCCAGGCTGGTGACTTCCATTTTCCTGCTGAAGTGACACACTACGAAGTTTTAATGAAGGATCTCAAGTACTGTCGTTAACGCAAGTGGACATCAGAGTTTTAGCAGAGTCCAACTTCGAAACAAGGCAGTCTCTTTACAATTTTTTCTACAATTTCCATATAATTATCTATTTTTCTTTGTTCCCGAACATTCGATGGACTTTTCAGACTCCTAGCAATTCTCATCAGATTGTTTTGCAAAAAGAACTGAAGAAAATACAGATTTATTTTTGAAAGAGAAATACTTTCTCTAATTGGTGCTGCTACAGAAAGATCCAGGTTTATTAGCATATGATTGCATTTTGAAAGTCTGAAGTGCCCTATTAATTGGGAACAAATTTGACAAAGAGGAGGACAGACACATTATCTAAATTAAGAAGCCTAATTTAAAACAGAGGAATAAATATACCCAAAACAAAGTACTGATGTTGTTTAAATTTGGTAGGAAATACACTGATAACAATCTCAGAATATTTCAAAGAAAAGGTATTGCCGAGAAGCACCAGCTGCATTGCACAGAGACTCTATTTAGAACAAATAGTATGTTTCCCATAATATATAGGCTTCATACATTTTCTTTTTAGAAATAAAATGTACTTGGCCACCATTGCTATCAAATATCTACTTCTTTGGCTGCTTAACAGGCACAATATGGATCTGTCCTCGCTGCTGAAATCATTGAAGCTATTGCTATTGGCTCTCTTGGAAGTATTCCAGGACCTCTCCCTGGGACCAGGGAAGTGGCTCCCACCACAGATGCGCAGTGGTACCCAGTGTAGGGAGTTCCTATGGGACATACCCTATGGAATCAGTCACAGCTAGAGAAAAATGCCCCTAGTCATCTTATCTGCTGGTATAAATCAATTGTGAACCTGTTGAAATCAATAGGGTAATACTAATGGAAAAATGGTGAGACAAGCTTTAAAATTAAACTGTATGGCCAAGATAAATGTGCCTCGAAACCTTGGGCTTTTGCCAGCCGGTGTCTGAAAGATACTGTAGAGTTATCCTATGTGTCCAGAAAGATGAAATACCTGAATATTTTCCCTACAGAAGAACACATCCCTGAATGTTGCCCATAGCAATTGATCATCATCCTGAAAAAGGGTAAACCATCTCCACCACAGTGTTTTATGGAAAGCTCTTCTGTTTCTGAGCTATGGTAGTGAGGAGATATGTATAGAACATATCCTCTCATATATACATTTATTTGTGTATATGTGTGTGTGTATAAGTCTTAAGGAAAACTTCTCAGAGAGTGATTGAACTCTTCTGGTTTTGTAATTCATCACATTGGTAAATATAGCACAGAAAAACTGTGCATTTCCTTTTAATATACAAGGTATTTTGCGTTGGTCATATTAATATTTTAAAAGTTTGCTTTCCAGGCAAGTCCAAGAAATCAAATATTACTGACAGAAATTGTGAGAAACAAAATTCAGACTGGTCCATAGGACTGTGGGTGAACTGTAGAGCAAGATTCAGTGTCTTTCAGACAGATACAGTCTGAGGCTGCATTTGAATTCAGTAATTCAGTGGCTTGTGTCATGTGTGGGACTGGAGTGGATAACCACACTCCTATGCTGGTTTTAAAACTCCCTGTATTTCTGAGACATGCACATATGCACAAATTCTCACACAAGGTTTCCTGAGCACTGACCGCTGCTCATTCATTATTAACTGCTCTCCCAGCACGTATTTATATACGTGAAGCCGATTGATGAGCAGGGGTCTAACATCTGCTGAGCCTGCATCAGGTGCTGGGTCAGTTCTGGCTGTCCTGTTGGTTTCGTCTGAGGCGAGCGCGCTCTGCTCTTTGGTAGTGCAACTTTTTACTTAAAACCAAGTCAGACTTGAACATTTTGATAGTATGGAATTTTTATTGTTGTTGTTGTTGTTATTATTAAATTTTATTTCCTCCTGCAGAACTCCTCACAAAGAGAAAAGCCCTCACTGGGTACAATGGGTCCTCTCCCTGGCAGCAAATTCTGATTCTACAGGACACTGTGTATCAGTTCAGTTAAGGTTTGTCCAGGTACTTTTTATGATATTCTGAAGGATTTGTAACAATAGTAAGTAATTTTTCTTTAGCTGCTTTCTCCTAATATCTGAAAACTGGGAAATTAAAGCCTAATCCTTAGTTATTCTTCCTCTGGCATGGAAATAGGAGAAAGGAGGGGAAAAATATATTTTTCATACACTTAAGTATGCCATTTTCTGGTGTTGTCCAGCCTACAATATCCAGTGTATCTTCTGACTTCCCTTGTGAAACACAGGTAGCTGTTTGTTGCAGTCAGCAGGACATTGGGCAGCATTTGTATCAGCCAGAGATGCTCTTTCTGCAAGGTGAAGTTTGAAGGGAAGTTTTCATCACTGCTATAGCAATGGCAAAAGATGTCCTTAACATAACTAACAACTAAGACATCTAATCTGTCATTTTAATTTTACCCTTGGCTAAGAAGGGGTTCAAGTGTGACACTTGGGTTCCAGTAAATCTCTTGAGAAGTTCCCCTAGGTTTCTTTTGGTCAGGATTTCATCCAAAATGTTTTTCTACAGCCAAGAAGTTTATTTTTTTACCAAAGTCTTCAGATCTACCCCCATTTGTAAGAAAAAAACGCTTCCATTTGCTCTGGAGGATGAGTTAGCTGCTGTTTCTAGCCCTGATGAGGGTCTTGTGGGAAACGTTTTTAATTTTGGTGTGTTTGAGTGATTTAATTAAAAAAGTTAACTTGAAAACTGATTCTGATTCATCTTCTGTGTCCAAAAGCAGTCTCTAAAATAATCTAAAAGCAGAGATAATTGCCTTCTGCCTTTCCAGTTCCTGATTCATTAAAAGAATTGATTGACTTTGAGTGCCTGCAAAGCTGACAGCATGTAGTCTATTAATGGATTAACTCTAAAAAGGTCCTGCCCTCTGTTAAACAACTACTGCTGCCATTTAATGGGACCTGTGGCCATGTCACTAGGAGCAAAAAGAGACCCTGGCAGAACAAATGTCAAGTGAGCTCAGCATTGTGGTCTGCAAATTCAGTTACTCCTTACCAATGATGCAGAGTCAACATGCTAAAATCTGCCTGTACTAATCCTGTTACTGCATTCATGGTGCCAGCGCTTTTGCTGGCCAGGTGTTGTGGGTATCATTCTACATGCTTGTGCTATTGTATTTTTTACGTGGTGTCTTAGCCCAGCGAGGAATAAGAAAATACAGGCAGTTGTGGAAAGGCACTCCCAAGACTGATTCACAGAGGCCAGGAAGGGAGGGCTGCTTGCATTGGTCACCTTGGAAAAGCTCATGCTGGTATTTGTAGAGGTGTCTGTAGAGCTGAGCCACAAGGCAAGCTGCCGTACAGTTTTTTTCCAAGGTACCCACCGTCAGATCTGCAAAACGTACCAAAAAGAGGCTCACACATCTATCTTTGCCTCCAAAGAAAATGATTGCTGCTCACTGTGATTTTGGAAGCCCACTCCTTGAAAATCACCTTCAATAATATTGCATCGGTGTTACTCCTGCAAGAGCCATTAATGCAGAATAGGATGACTAGTAAGAGCTACAAGGAATTCGCATAACAGTTCCTCTTTGCTTTGTCTTTTTTTCCCCTGTTATTTTTTGTTTTTAAGAAAAGAAAGGTTAAAAATCTTCCAGGTACTACAAACTTTAGAAAGTATGCAGACAGATACAGAATGCTTTGAACTTTTGTAAAAGGCGGCTGTTAAAGTCAGTCTCCGTTATAAATTTATTCCACAGTGGTGGCTGTGAACATCCAAAGCTAGACTCGGATTAGATTTATGCGTAGGCATACATTATGTATCAGCTATAAAAAAAAAAAAGGCTTTATGATATAGCACTAAATTTTTAGAAAATAAAAATTCTGCTGAAAAAGGAGCTGTGCAACATTAAAAATGCTAGGCTTGTGATCAACACCTATTCCTCCTCTCAGCTGTCTTTTATACATTTCTATTTAGACTCATGCTAGTATGGGTTGTTAAATTTACATTTCATCTCGGAGTCAAAAGTCAGCTCCAAAAGCTGTGGAGTTAGCGTTTAATTATGAAACAGAAAAATCAAGAGAAGTAGGATTTCAGTCTTAGTAAGTTAAAAGGCTAGAATCAGTTATTTGCAAAATATTGATTGATTGGGCTCCATTGCAAAGACATTCAGCACCCAGAATTTTCCACTCCATGGACATCTTCGATACTTCAGTGCCTTTTCTGACAAAGATGTTTAATTTAAAATAAATGTTTAAGAACATTTTCATTTTAAAGTTACTTCTTGATAATGCCATCAAAATATTATCCTAAACAGAAACATATGAAGATGATCCATACTTGGATCAGACGTTTCTTTAAGTACAAGTTAAAACAAGACTAGTCGTTTTGAACTTTACGGCAGAACTCAAAGCTGTAATGAGGTTTTGCAAGGGAAAAGTGGTTCTGCTGCTGGATGTTTGGCTTTGGTTTAGAGTACCTAGAAATAAATCAATGCTATAGGTCAGGTTTGACAGCACTAAAATTTAATTAAATTGTGTAATTTTCTTTTCAAATTACAGAAAGCCCCATAAATTGGGTAATTGTACAACATTTCCACTATGTTGATTAGAAATCTAAATACACAAAGGAATTTATATTAAGCTGAAAGCAGAAAACTAGAGAACGGTGGCAGAATAGCAAATGTGAAGTGTTTAGAGTTAGGGAGTAAGCCGTGTGAGTCCCAGCACGTCGCAGTACGCCAGCGTGCAGTGTGGCTGTTGTGCACTATTGTAATTGTTTCCGCAGTGGTTTGAATCTGCTTGGCAAGACTGGCTAATAAGTCATCTTCCTGTAATAGTGCAACTTGATGTGAAAGCCTGAAAAAAAAAAATTTCAGCTTTACTCTAGAAATAAGCACCAAAAGCCATGTGGTTTTCTCGCTTGGTAAGCGAAGTGGAAGCTTTTTTGTGTTACAGAATAAAGGTTGAGGGAGGGGATTCTGCCCCTCTGCCCCGCTCGGGTGAGACCCCCCTGCAGCGCCGCGTCCAGCTCTGGAGCCCCCAGCACAGACAGGACATGGACCTGCTGGAGCGGGGCCAGAGGAGGCCACGGAGGTGATCAGGGGCTGGAGCACCTCTGCTGTGGAGACAGGCTGAGAGAGCTGGGGGTGTTCAGCCTGGAGAAGAGAAGGCTGCGGGGAGACCTTATTGCGGCCTTCCAGTGCTTAAAGGGGGGCTGTAGGAAAGATGGGGACGATCTCTTTAGCAAGGCCTGTTGTGACAGGACAAGGGGTAACGGTTTTAAACTACAGGAGGGTAGGTTTAGACTGGATATAAGGAAGAAATTGTTTACAATGAGAATGGTGAGACACTGGCCCAGGTTGCCCAGAGAGGTGGTCGATGCCCCATCCCTAGAAACACCCAAGGTCAGGTTGGACGGGGCTCTGAGCAACCTGGTCTGGTTGGGGCTGTCCCTGCTCACTGCAGGGGGTTGGACTGGATGGGCTCTAGAGGTCCCTTCCAACCCAAACCATACCATGTTTCTGTCTTCGGTCTGTGTGCATGACATCATTTGCTCCGTGGGCCAGCGTCAGGGACAGTGACTGCAATCACCCTGTTCGTCCCACCTTCTTGTTTCTTGAATTTCTAATCTCACACGTATTTGGAACACTGTGGCTAGAACTTTTTCAAAAAAACACTGTAAATCAAACTGTCAGTGGTTTTCACAACCTACATGGAACAGTCCCTGACGTTACAGACGTTCATGGAAATCATGGAAAGCGTGTAGAGATGGCTGTTAGCCTCTGAGTGTTTCTGTCATTTCATATTTTTAAGACTGCGTGGCTCATTAATATGTTGGTAAACAGCCATCTGTTTTTAGGAAAAAAACATGGTGTTATGCCATTAGAAAGCGAGTGTACCATTCGCTTCAACTGTTTGTCTGTCTAATACATTTCTTAGGTCACATGAGTACTGCTTTGGCTGTCAGATTGGGTAATTTGGGCTCTTTAAAGCATTGAACTGAGGAATAATAGTATGCAGCTCTTAAAAATAATGAATAAATTTGTTTGAAAGGGAATTTCTATTTCTACATTAAGCTGTGTCTTTTGGAAAGAAGGGTCGTTTCCCAAGTGTTCCCATGAACTACAACCACTCGCATAAAGTCTTATGGGTGTTAATGGCAGGCATGAATATCGATAATGTGAACGCTTAGGATTTGAATATGTGTGACTTGTTTTTGCAGCACTGTAGCCCCAAATAGTACCTGAATGGTGGGCCAGGATTTTCTCAGTCCTAAAAGCACTATGAAACATTAACCAGTACTGCAACTCTATAATATTATTGATTCCATTTATACAGGGAAAAAGAAGACTTAAATTGTCTTTCTCAAGGTGACATTTCTTAAATATTCGAGTGCCTTTTCTATAAAGATGTGTTTGTCTGTTTTGTCTCAGTAGTTTTGCACCTGCTTATTAATTCAGAAATATATAGAGGTAAGATTACAACCTTGGTGGCAGTGGTTCGTCTAAGCATTTCCTAAATTTTTCTAGCTGTGAAAACATTAAAGAATGGAGAAAAAAAATGTAATTTTGACTCATTGCTTCCCCAAGGAAAAACATTTGCTTAAAAAATATGGAACTAACTTAAACAGCTGGAATGAAAAATAATTTTGAAAAAAAAAAATCAAAATGTTTCCATTGACATTTTGAAGTGGGTGTTTCTCTTTGGAAAACTCTTCAGTGATAAAAATATTTCAGTTCCAGCTCTAGGTTTTACTTTGTCTCCACAAACACGCCAGCTACCATCATTGAAATTCTCTGGGTGTCGTTGCACTGTCCTTAAAAAACATCAGCCACGGTCCTGTGGACTGCTGTTTTGCAGTCGTTTCTGGATAAGGGTTCCTCTGGATGACCGAGAAATAGAGGTTTGAGCTGGATCCAGCATGAGTGGGCAGCTGTATTCCTTTCAGGCTAGCACAGGACACAATCCAGCCTTTACATCTACGTGAACGTGTGAAAACGAGCGGGCTGCAGTATGACTATGAATGCCTGATCCAGCAAAAAGCCTGCCTTTAAAAACGTAATTGGTTTTGGAACAGGGTTGAACAGAAAGATCAGCACTTTATCTCATCTTGTTTTGATGATTTAGATTCAGTACTAACGCCTAAATCCATTTTTATGGACTCATCAACCTCAGCCTGAGTATCTGGTAACATCCAGGCAGCTTAAACTGAGAACTGCCAGACCTGTTTCGTCCTTGCTTAATTTTCAGAGGAAGGAAGACCTGGGCGCACAGGAGAGGGCGATAAGCTGTCTCTCTCCGGGAGGAATTTTGGTGTTGCTCCTCTGTTCTGCATTGAGCTCTAATTGCTTACACTGTGCATGAGACGTGGGCACTTCAGATAGTAGAACAGAGTTCAGAGGCGCCGATGAGCACCTGCACTTCAGGCTACCTATCTGAAATTAATCTTCCTTTTTAAGCACTGGGGTTTATCACTCTTACATGAAAAGGCCGTGATCTTGCCATCTTCTTGCATAATTAACATCTGTGCTGCTTTTGGATCAGTTACCAAAAAATGGAATAAGCATATTAGACCAATTTATCCATGCCTCATACGTGCATTACAGCTATCCAGTGCTCCGCATTGATAACACCGGGAGGGTCTAACGCACTGTTTGCATTTACATCCCACTGGATTTTAATATGAGTGGTGTTTGCTAATGATGTATTTTACTATCAAGAAGCGTTCAAGCAGTTTACTATGGGAATGTGAAGAAAAGGGAAAGAAGAAAATAACCCAATAATGTTATAGTTGGAAGCAGCTTTTCACAGAATCACAGGTCTAGGAATTTTCTACCCTGTTTGTTTTACGAAAAGAAAAGTTATGTCAGATTTGTGATTGTCTAGAGATTTAAACTAATGAAAATAAAACTGTAAAAAAAAATATATTTCTCATATGTACTTACTGGAAACCTCTATTTCATTCCTGTAGTTGTTGGAAAGTTATGCCAGAGAGCAATTGCTGTATTGTTTAGTGCTTGGATCTAATTAATTTTTACAAAATATGACTTTCTCAGGCTTTTCATTGGTGTGACAAATTTGCATTGCTTTTTCTGTACCCTGTGTATTCCAGCTCACATAATCACTCTTCCTCCTGCTGGGCAATTAGTGGAAAGGAGTCCCAAAATTAAACTAAATAGAACTTTATAGTTGCTCATGAATTCTGCCATGTTTCTGCAGCTGATACTAAGCGATGCCTTTCACGAGGAGAGCAAATCCTTACACATCCTTAATATCAAAACTGTGGGCTGGATTTTTAGAGTTCCCTTAATATATTTTTAAAAAATAGTGAATCGTTAGGACTTTGCACATCCTGTTAGCAGCAGTATATGTACTTACACTGCACAAAGATCATAACGCTTATGCCTTGTGTATATACTCTATGCAGTTTCATATTGTCATGGTTGCGGCATTTTCCTGTAATTGTGTAGAGGTCTGAGGTTCAGAGCCACTTCCTTTGCTATCTCCGAGGAAGCAGACTCCAGGCTGGTCTGTGTGGGTCGAATTGCTGTGCAATATAGTGCAGGAATGTGATAAGCCAGAACTGTCCAAAAACCGGTGCCAGACTGCTCAATCTCAGCCTCCCACTCTGCCCGCCTTACCCCTGCTAGAGAGCAGACCCAGCAGTTCGCTGCCAGGGCACGGCTGATGCTGATGGACAAGTCCATGTACAGCAGATCTGTCAAAATGGATTTGCTGTGCACACGCGGAGGGTTTTGTATCACTTCCGTGATGGTTCAGAACCATCGCTCTGAATTCTGCCCTTCACGAAAACAACTTCAAACAGATTTCGTGTGATTCAGTCTGCCACACAGGCTTGGGAAGAGTGGCGGCCTCCCTGCTTCCCAAAATGACCCTGCTGTGGGCAAATCTAAAGCTTCTCGATAACCCACTGAAATGCAGTAGGTGATTTTTTCCTTTCTTAGCACTGATGTATTTGAATTGAAGAGAAAAACAAGTAAGAGACAGCAAATTATTTTTATTGCCAGAGGTATTCTCCTGTTCTTCCTTTTCTTCTGGTTAATAATAATAAAATCCTTACTTGTTTTTATCATTTCAGGTTTGCCTTTTTTTCTTGACCTCATTCAACCTGATTTGACTTTGACCAAAAATATGCTGTCCATGAAGAAAATTTTCCAATAGGTCTGGAGTTATAGTAATGACTGTACAGAGAAAAAAACCACACAAGGCTGAATATATAAATGTGTAAATTGGGTAAACTTTTTACCAACCAAACCAACCTCTTTTTAATCTAATGGGCTGTTCAATTTGTTACTTCCAGCATTCCCTAAACAATATTGGAGATGGACTCACTGCATCTTTTTTAATGTCCAGAGGTTTTGTATGAGTATCTTGGATGGTTTTTACATCCTGTACCGTACAAAAATAAATACACTTATTAGACAGATAAAAATAGATACAGAATTTCATTTTAATATATCTCTTTAAAAAGCTTGTATATTCTTCCCGTGTTTACCTTTTAGCTTTATGGTTCTGTTTTTCACAGTTTACTGTCTGATACTTCACTGAACATTTAGTGTAAGGAACTTTATGGATGCATAAAAGTAAAGCTAGACTATTTCTTCTGAACTGGTTATCTAAATAGGAGCTGGTATCCCCTAGAAAATTTCAAAAACTTACATTTAAATACACATCTGTGAATAGCTTTGTAAAATTTATTCTATTCTTGTATGCTATCGGTTTCATGATGCGTGGAGAAATACAGGTTTTCTTTTGGTTTATTACGTGATTCAATTTTCTACCTGAAAGCCTGATCCCCATTTGTGGTACTTAGTTTCCATGATGATGTCCCAGATGGGGAATAATTTTAAGGTGAGGTGTACTTTCTGAAGACAAGATGAACTCCACAGTCCAAACTTGGTTCTTCAGTCATTTCAGCATAAAAACACATATTAAAATCCTAGAATATTTTGAGGTAGTAACTAGAGCTGCCAAACCCATGGTTGTCTCACTTTTCCTGGCTTCCTATAGAGACTTCTGCTTCTCTGCCTTATGAGCCAACACATCCTGGGTATAAATTTAAAGTATGCTTTAGGCTTCGTTAAAACCAAGCTGTTATTTTAAAATGAAAGTTGTTGACTGATACTTGCGTTTGTAATACATATTTGACATTTACTTCAGTGCAAACCCATGTATGAAAGTAAATTTATAAGGTTTAATTTTTCACTTACAGTACACTGACGTTGGCTTTTGCTGTTTCTGGGGGTTAGAAAGCATGGTGCCGGGATTCAGAAATATCCATCTGCGAGGGGAAGTGGCTGTTACAGAGATTTGGTGTAAGGACCCTTGGAACATGCTGATTAAAACCCGCTGTAGAATTTTGTTGTTCCTTCTCCGCTTGCTTTAACTCTGACTCTGGAGTTAGCAGCCTCCCTGCCTCAGGGACACGCACACCGATCTTCCTGCCTCAGAAGGGCTTTTCTTTGTGGTGTTGGGTAGTCTACCTGTTACCTTAAAAATTCATCGTTCTGGCTCAGGGTGTCCTTTAATGATCACTCAAAGACCATACACAAGTGTCTCAAGCAGTGATTAGAAGAAATGTGCATGTTTTCATTTAATCCCCCTTGAAGACCTCTGATGCAGGGGGAAATCAGGATTTATCCACTTCACAGTGAAATACTGGGGAACGTAAAATGCAACGGTTAGTGCAACGTGTAGAGATTGTCAAAAAAAAACCAACAAACTCAAGCCAAACCCTCTACTTGCTCTTGAAGAGGAGTGAAGAGGTACACAGAGACACTCATGTGAGGTGATATAAAACCCGGGGCCAACTTAGCTGGTCCCCTGAGCTGTGCAGCGCGTGGCAGCAGGAAAGGCTGCGGATGGTCTGGGCAGCGTGTACCTTTGGTCAAATTGAGCCCTCATTTATCTGAAGACAGCTCCTTTGAAATTGCCTTATTATGATAGGCAATTGGCTTGTTATTTCACTAATTTTCTCTGACAAACTACTTTGTCTAATGAAAAGGATATGCTTTCTCAGTTACAGGGAAAGTATTAATAACTGTAATTGCCACTTATTAGCAATTTTACAAGATGCTGAGCACATAAGTACACTCTCTAAGTTTTAACAGTCTATAAAAAAGAACAGCATTAAAGATAATATGATCACTACTAATAACTTTCTGGCTGGAAAACAAGATTTTACAGAAATAATTTAATATTTCACAGTGATATGGAATGAGATCAAAGGTATTAGTATTTTCAGGACAGGAGGAGAGTGAGAGGAGTCGTCTGATATAACTACAAATTCTCCCATTTAAGCCTTTCTGCATCCTCACCTGACTCAAAGCCAGGACTTGAATGTCGCCCCTCCGCGTTGCCTGGATGGTCTCAGCCTCTGCCACTGAAATCTAAACATGCTCTTGGCAGAAGCAGTTGTACAGACATACACTGTACGTAGATGAGGTATGATCTTTTTAAAAGCAGTTTGGCCCACATTTTGCATGAGCATTTTTTTTGCAGGCTACCTTGTTCAATAGAGTTTTTTGTTATTTGGGGATATTCTGGTTTGATTTTGCACTACCAGGTACCTATTTCTTAATGACAATTCTGTAATGTGGCTCTGTACACAAAACTCAACTTCTTTTAAAAAGTATGTTATGAACTGGATAATAGCTGTGCTTTTAAAGTCCAAATGTCTATTTTCTAATAAAAGATATGCTTTTGTGTTGGAAAAAGGGGATATGCTAATAGGTGTGCGTGTAGATATATACACTATATATATCTCACTCTCGCAATACCAAGTTCTACAGACAATATCTTCAGCGGATGAATAGATTCTGATACAAATCTTTCATAAACGGATTTGCCTTTGCAGTAACACCAGGCATGGAAAATTTCTCTAGAAAGTTATGAGCATGAAAAAGAAAGTGTTGTAATAGACACTAAACTGTGCCTCACAAGCGTCTGCTGCCGGGGAAAGTTGTATATCTCCTATTATGATCTATGATGGTTCAGACCCGTCAATTTATCCCTTATGGCCCATCAAACACAATATTTCTGTACACAAAGTTTTGTGGTCCTTTTAAACTGATATGTCCTTGGATCTGATATAGCACTTTGTTACCTCTTAGAGTCATTTCGGAAGAATTGTTTCATTCAGAGCCTTTTGAATAGAGTACATAAGTACAATCCTTTACGGTCCTTGAGAACTGATAATGTGGGAAAGGATACTTTATGTCAAAATGTTATGGCTGTATTATCGTTATAGAAAAATATATTTTCCAACATTGATTCAAGTTGGAGAACATTTCAGGAAATGTACTTATTCAATCAGATGAATAATTTATTTTGTACTGGCAGTTTCGCATTAACATAGGGAATTTCAAAGGGGCATAAAGGAGGTAGGCAAGCAGTCAATGAGAGCTGAGTGCCTAATGAATGTAGCCATTCAAATGTCCAAAAGTATATTAATGGATTACTTATGAAAATCAGTAGTGCTAGTCGTACAGATTGATAATAAATTCTGTTTCATTACAGTGACTGGTATTTTAAGATTTAAAACTAAAACTGATTAAATCAAGTAAAATATGCATGTAAATTGTCATTACGTGGGTGGATACACCTTACTATATTAAATTTGGATTTTATATTTGCTCCACACTTTATTTTGCAGCTCATTTTTTATGATGGTTCATTCCTTCCACATCACATATTATAAATTCAGCTGTATTTTAGTTCATGCTAGGCTTCGGATGTAATGGTTGGGGGGGGGTAAACTTTGTTTCTCTTTTTTTCCCATTTTCCTGTGTCAGTATTTTATACGAGGTCAATAACAAGCTTCAGTGTGTTTACAATTACCAAGAGGACGGGATTTGTTATTGTGCACAGACAAATGTGCTGATGCTTCCATTACTTATGGATAGGAGATAAAAATCGTGCAACGTACTGAGACAAAAGTAAGGTGTATGTGTTATAGCTATATTTTTGATGAGTTCTCTTAATAGACATTGGGCAATGCATGGCTCTGTGATTGTGAATTGTAAATTTTTCTTTGTAGTAAAGCTGTCAAAGCCTTGTGGGGTTTTTTTATGACTCATGTTTACACAACTTGGAAGCAAACATCTTGCTTCCTATAGTATTTAACACCAGAACTGATCGTTTTGAACTGCCTGCGGTCCAAAGGGGTATGTAAAAATAGGACAAACATATTCCCTTAGTACTGAGGACATTTTTAGGAAAATTTTGCTATGAGAATTGAATTTGTTATTAAAAGAAAAGGGCATAATTATTTTTTTTAAGTCCCTGAAATGTCCTTAAAATCCAGATTGCTGTAGCCCTTGGTTCAGCTGGCAGTGCTTAATTATGTAACGAGCATTTGGGAAGGGCTCGTGGTGAGCCCCACTGGGCCTGGGGAAGGTGAGCCAGGAGAGGAGCAGAACGGAGGATCCTTGCCTTGATCCATCCCATATGATGTTAGCGGGTTTATTCTTTGTTACTTTATCTTTAAATCCCCATTGTTTTCAGCTGGATGTTAAACTGGTTTGACAGTTCTGTCGCCATTAATCCGGAACACCTAGAAGTGCCAGTGCAACAGGCATAAATAGCGGGGGAGTATATTTACCTCCTGTTTGTAGGTGGGTCTTACAGCCATACCTAAAGCTCACAAAAAGTCATTATAGAAAATAACCCTTTATAATTGGTGGAATGAGAGGGATTTCTTTTCCAGGAGAAACTCAGAACACCTGTCTTAGATTTGCAATTTTAATTGCTCTTGGGGGAGTCTCCCTCCCTTTTATTGTGAACTCAGGGGAAACAGAGAGTGCCTCGTTTCCTGCACATCATCATGGCCAGGATTTGGGAGGTATGAATCCCTTCTTGTATGCCTGTGTGATGAGCAATTGTCCTTTGATCTGCAGCTTGTAAGGTAGTTAAGAGTGGAAGACTTATTATGCTGTGATTGCACAGTTGGGTGATGTTACTTGAATATAGATCTTTCTCAGGACTGAGGATTTGTTACTTTACCTTCTTCCAGCTCTTATCACAAATTGCTGATTAGATCCAAGCAATACTATTCTTTTTGTCTTTATTATGATATGTAAAGATAGAATCCAAATTGTTTCAATTTTTCCTTGAGAACTTATTTTGTACTATATATTAACAACCTGGTTTAGATGAAAAATGTTTGCAAGTGTAATTTTACTGAGTTTTGCTTTGTGTTAAATTCACAACACCTTACTTTATTCATTCTCTAGCTAACCTGAATAGTGAAAACTAGACTGACTTCCAGAATCACACAAAATCTTTTTAGACTGTAACCCATTCTTGAATGTTATCTCTCACAGTGCAAGGTGGAGAAGGAAGAAGACATCTTTCTTAAGGCAGGGAGAACATCTCTATAATCGAGCAGCAGCCTTTATTGAGAGATGGATGTGTTTTCTGTAGAGTTATTTTAAAGATCTTGAGAACAGCAGCAGTTTTATAATCAGATCATGACTGTGCATGTTGTCTAGAATAAGGCTGTTTATATGGCTTTTTTTCTCTCATGCCACTGCTAGACATAGACAGTAATTACATTTATTCTAATACTGACAAGCTATTTAAATTTTCCTTTTCTTCTTCTCCATCACATGTGCTTCATATCTACCTCAACTGCTAAATATATTATGCAGGAGGGATAGCGTAGTTTCCTTGTCGCACACTCAGCATTGTATTGTGGGCATATAAATGGTTCCTGAAAGCATGTACCTGTCCTTCCAGACCAGAAAACAATCAACGTTTAAATACCTTATTAATAATTTCTATATTGTTCTGATGTTGGTTTGGTTTTAGTGGGAATTCTTTCGCTAGCTTCCCCTCAAAACCATCCCAGAATAAATGCTTATTAAGGGAACAGGTTGCCCGGAGAGGTGGGAGATGCCCCATCCCTAGAAACATTCCAGGTCAGGCTGGACGGGGCTCTGAGCAGCCTGCTCTAGTTGGGGATGTCCCTGCTCACTGCGGGGGGATTGGACTGGATGGGCTCTAAAGGTCCCTCCCAACCCAAACTATCCTATGACTCTATGCTTGTAAACCTTTATTTCCAGTAAAAGTTATCTATTACTCTCGGCGCACCTGCAGAAGGGAGGAGGCGCAGGGAGGGTGACGGTGTCAGGTTTGCTTGAAAGGCATCTTTGAAGTTGAAGGTCGTGTCCAGCTTACAGTTTTGGTCGAGGTATGTTCTCCTTGTATTTTTGACCCACATAATTGTTGCATTACTGAAGTCCCTAT
Organism: Anhinga rufa; assembly: GCA_013400875.1. Lineage (NCBI taxonomy): Eukaryota > Metazoa > Chordata > Aves > Suliformes > Anhingidae > Anhinga > Anhinga rufa. Next base: position 193 of record VZTV01040512.1, on the reverse strand, counting down.
AATAAAGGTGTATCTGGAAAACGGCTGCCACTGCACTGCACTTCCCTCTATCCAGGGCATCAGGCATATAATTCCTTGTAGGAGTCATCACGAGCGACGGTGCACAGTGAGAGACTTAAACTTCACCTTGTGTGAATATGAGCACAGCGAGGCTTCTGTTGGGTTCTTTGGTGTTTTGTTGTTTGGTTTTTTT
>VZTV01040509.1:0-25953 GCA_013400875.1 Anhinga rufa | reverse complement strand
TGTTTTGTTTTGTTTTTCTCCAGGAAGTGTTAGCAGCTTAAGGTAGTTTTATAGTGCAACTCCTGGGGAAATGTGAATGGCTAAATTCATATAGTTAATTTAAAATCACAGGGGATGTAAATTAAGTGCATGTGAAGTTACTATCTGAGGGGTTTGTGCATGGTAATTAGACTACATGTGGCTTCTGCCTTCCATGTGGACATACAGGATCTCAGGGTGCTCTTTCTGAAAAGGGTGATCTGCCCATTTTCCTACGCTCCTTCAACATACTGTGTAATGGCTTTTCCTGTGTCTCGATGTGTACTCCAAGAATAGTTGCGAGTGGCGAGGTGAACGTGTGGTTAAATAATGAGGGGATTTTGGTGGGTGCAAAAAGCTGTAAGAAGGAACTTAATTTCAATTTTGTGTTCCAGATGAGAGCTAAGTAGCCTTTGGGCTACAGATGCCGTAGAAGGAATTAAGTTGTTATGCTTTTATTTTAAAGTGTTTTTGCTAGTTCCAGATGGTAAACCAAGTTGTTGCCCTTTGTTCAGAGTGCTGTCCATCCATCAAACTAAACATGCGTGAGCCAAATGACAGGAATATGCTTGCTGGGACATATTTCTAGAATGAAAAAAAAGTTATAAGCTGCTTGGTTGAAAACAAATTGCTTATCTTTTTATGGTGAAAGAAAAATTATTGTTGGGTTACACTGTAATACAGTATGCTGTGTTTGTAGGCACGTATCTTTAATGAGACCCCTATAAATCCACGAAGATGCCTGCACATCCTCACCAAGATCCTCTACTTGCTGAACCAGGTAACCATTATAATTTCTTCCCAGCCAGAATGAATATTGCCGAGACTAACTTCTGATAACTTTCAGTGTGAAAGTTTTATACCTCTTCCTGTCAGATTTGGGAGGTAGCTTTTACGGTGATCAGACACTGAGTGTTTATGCTCTAGTGTTACGTTCTCCCTTCCAATTTTGCCACTAAGGTGAGCGAGGTATGTGTCACTGAAGCTTCTAAGACTTTTTTTCTGCATGCCAAGTGAGAGCTGCTGGTTGGTCTGTGATCACCGCAGCGCTGTGCAATTGAAGAGCCACTTGTGTTTGCCTAGCTGAAGTGGGAATAACTGAGGTGAGGTAAGAACATAGGCCAGGAAGCGGTGAAGTGGAAGGTGACTTTCTGTTTGGGGGGAAACTGGAAGTGTGGTAAGGAAGGAGATTTTCTTTAAGTAGCCACATAGATCGGGTTTCCTGCATGTCAGGCAGTATTTAATGTAGAGTTACAGTCCGTTAGGAGGGACCTATGCTGTTCAGCCTTAATTGGCACAAACCATCTTTAAGTAAATCCCTTTTAAGCAAGGGAGTCCTTCCGGTTAACAAGCATGACATAAAACCAACTGCTGACACACTAATGTCAAAAGAGGGAATACTGTTCCACTGCTGTACCGCTGTGGATGGCACTTATACTGAAACAGAGTAGATAACAGTGGTGAACTTGGCAGGAACTCCCCGGGAAGTACGAGGTAAGGGAAGGACTGTTCCTAACAGGAGAAAAAAAGTCTCAAATAAAAGATTCTTGGTGTGTGAGTAGGGATTATAAGCGGGGGCTGAAAGGTGGAGGCAGCTCAGTAATGACTGGTTTTTCTCTTGCTTCTGGTATGCTATTTTCAGGGTGAACACTTTGGAACCACTGAAGCCACAGAAGCTTTTTTTGCGATGACCAGATTATTTCAGTCTAATGATGTAAGTACCTAGTGTTTACCACTTGCTGTCTCCCTGGTTTTGTCTGGATTTGCCGTAATTACAAAATACTTGGATATTGGGATGTGGGAGGAGGGTGAGGCAAGCACTTCAGAGAACAAGCTCTGCACACAAAGTACTTGCTGAAGGCAATTCATGGTTCGAAAACAAATGACTGAATAATTACATACAGTTACTTCTGCAGGTTGGTTTTGGGGTTTTTTTCTGAGTTGAATTGCTGTTGTGAAGAATGTGAATAATGGCAGAAAGCCTTCATATGCAAATCCGTGTAATTTTATCGTGGTTTCTTACACTTGCAAATAATCCCCATCTGCTTAACTCGGAATTTAAAAGTTGCCTGTAGACTATATATTGCTATTCCCCAGAACAACTTGCTGTCTTAATGAATCAGCGTGGAGCCAAGGGGTGAGAACACCCTAAAAACACTGGATTAAACTTTGGACTTTGCTGAATGTAAAGTCCTTCTCTGATCTCTTTTGCAGAGAGTGTAAGAACTCAGAGGAGTTTGCTTCATGTGTTGGGTCTCATTAACTTGTTAAAAATGAACCGGCACTTCAGGTTTTTAGAGATTTGGCTGAGGAAGGTTGAACGTGTAACTGTTTAAAGATGGAATGAAAATTTTGGAAGTCTGAGACCTTTCTCATATCCACATTCTAGAAAGTAGGGTTTTTTTAAGTGTAAATATGTCATTTGCTTTCAAAGAATTAAAGTGTCAGTGCTCTTTGCATATTTCTATTTTTCTTTTACAATAACAAATAGATCAGAGGAAGTTGTTTTTAAAGCTTTTAACTGATAATTGTGAGGCTTCTGCATACAGACACGATGTATCGTTCATAATTAACATGTGGATTATTTTCTTCTTTAGTCTTTATCGTTTTACAAGTTATATATCTCTTCTCCTGCTTTGTTTGATAACAGAGGGTAAGGCTGTTACCCAGTTACCAAACGTGGTTTTGCATGTGTGCTTATGACTTTGTATAGATGCGGGGAAAAGAGCATTCTGTTTAAAAGTTTATATAACTTTTATTTAATTTCTAAAACTTTCAAGAAGTGTTTATTCATAATTGCCATTGAGCTTAATGGTTTTCTGCGATACACTTTCACAGCAAACCCTTAGAAGAATGTGTTACCTTACTATCAAAGAGATGGCCAATATTTCTGAGGATGTCATCATTGTCACAAGCAGGTAGTAGAACCTACCGAAAACGCGGTATCAGAGCTCTGAAACAAGTAGCTGCATCTTAATGTGTTTGTTTTAGCTGCTGTGGTTTTCGGTTTTCTGTAATTATGCTTTATAAAGGATACAGTGAGAGAACAGAAATTGTTCCATGAAACAGCATGTGTCACCACATGAAATGTTAATTTCTTCCTACTGTGTTATTAGGCTTTTCAAAAAAAGCAAGAGGCTTGCCTGCACAGTTTACCAGTCGGTTGCTCTCTGTTTTCTTGTTGTTTGTTTTTTTTTTTATTTAATTATTGGTGCTTGATGGTTTTGTCAAAACCGAGGCTGTGACTTCTGTTTCACTTCGCTGTCAGAGCCGTTAGGGAGAAGCAGAGCAAAGCTCGGTTCAGTCCACCAACTGAACTATCAATTTTTTTGACCACAGAATAGACATTACAGCTGTTGTGAGAGCAAAAATTGGATTAGCATGTGCTAAGTGGTTGTTTAATTTTATATTTTTTTAGAGCTGTTCGGCAAACTAAAGTTTGCTATTCTGTAAATGAAAATTTCATGTGGTAGAAAGAAAACACCACTAAGGAGGAGAATGGCTGAGCTAAATAAACCAGGCCTATAGCAAAGCAATATTATGAACTCTGCATTTTGTAATATTCTGTATTTCCACAGAATCTGCTGTTAATAATGTTCAAATAGCTAGTTATTAAGAAGTTGTTTCTAGCCAATACTAGAGCTTAGCAGTTATGTGGTAACAGCTGGAAGAACAGCTAAATGAGGTGAGGTGAATATCACAAAAGGAATCAAGATGTTAAACAAGTGTTAACAGGGTGTTTTTGATTATTTTAGTTTGACCAAAGACATGACAGGGAAGGAAGATGTATACCGAGGCCCAGCCATCAGAGCGCTCTGCAGGATCACTGATGTAAGTACAAATCACACCACTCTTGTGGGAGAGATGGTGAGTGTATTTAACATAGAAAAACTGCTCTCGCAGGGTGTATTCGTATAGTAGTATTGGAGCTGCTGCTTTAGGGAGGGCTGCTCTGAAGCCCTCTGCAGATGTGAGGGACTCAGTGGAGCTGTAGCACTGTAAACAGGGAGTTAGAAGGCAGGAGCTTTGGAGCTCTAGTTTCTGATCTGAGATTGCTTTGATCATGTCACTGAACCTTCAGGACCGGGCAGCTGATACTCGCGTCTCCCTTGCAGAAATACGTGTTTTCAGAATTAGCTCAAGATTCTTTCTGAGGGCCCTTTGAACATGCTGTGCGTATATTTTTGCCTGATACTGTTTTTATGCTCTGCCTCCAAAGTATCAACACTTTTCTTTTTCCCTTTGATAGGGTACGATGTTACAAGCCATTGAGAGATACATGAAGCAAGCCATTGTGGACAAAGTCCCCAGCGTGTCTAGTTCTGCACTGGTGTCTTCCTTAGTAAGTAAAGCAGGAGATTATTGTAAATCTGTGTTGTGTTCTGGCTGGGAAGGCCAGTCTGCTGCATGGGTAGCTCTGCCTGGCCTTTGTTTTGTTCTTTCTTCATCTCCTTTTCTTTTGATATGACTCCTTTTCATCTCCCCACTGGAAAATAAACAAAAGATAGTAGCGGTGGAGTTTCCTTTGTCTCAAGCAGACTCTGTCTTCTCAAACTCCTTGTGTCAGGAGGATGGGACTGGGCTCTTTTCAGTGGTGCCCGATGACAGGACAAGGGGCAACGGGCACAAGCTGGAACACGGGAAGTTCCACTGAAATCTGAGGAAAAACCCCTTTGCTGTGCGGGTGCCAGAGCAGCGGCCCAGGCTGCCCAGAGAGGCTGTGCAGTCTCCTTCCCTGGAGCCATTCACACCCCACCTGGACGTGGTCCTGTGTCCCCTGCTCTAGGTGTGCTGCTCACACAGGGGGGCTGGACGAGATGATCTCTCGAGGTCCCTTCCAGCCCCTGCCGTTCTGTGATTCTGTGAAATTCCTTTCTTAATGTTCTGTCGCTTTAGAGTACATCAATTGTAATAACTTTAAGTGCAAAGTGCTCTTTCAGATTTCCCTGGGGAGGAGCCATGTCTGTTTTGAAAAGTCAAACACACTGATGGCTGTGAAAGTGCTTATCATCTTAGTGAGAGTCAGTAGAAACAACCTGTTCTGTGCAGTGGAAGAACTAACACGGGTGACCTTAAAAGAACGTATGAGTTCTTAACAGGAACTAAAAGGAGTCTGCTGTTGTGCTCTGCAAAAAACAAATCCATGAAATTGCTGCCCTGATAAGACTGCAGATCAAGATTATTTTTGCTAATATGTAGGACATCTAGCATCTACCAGGAGGGCTAGAAGTTCAGTCTGGTTTTCTCTCCCTTGTTTAGGAGAAAAGGCAGGAGAATGTCTTGCTAGGTTAATATTGCTATTAAAGAGGAGAATACAAATGAAAGCATGGTAGTCTGAGACTATGATGTAAGAAAATCAGTGGTTTATAGGTGCATAGGATAAAGAGACTGGCTGCATTGGTAAATCAAGAAGGCAGAGCAGGAGGTAAGAGGTCCAGCTGATGAGGTGGAGCCTGTGTTAGGACCTTGAGGGTGCCAACAAAGCTCTGTTAATACTGACAACTGAAGTCTTCCTGCTGGACTAACTGTAGGCAAGTGCATTGTCCTGGTATTGTCCTCTGTCCTGTTTGAACATAAACAAAAACCCTCCAAGTTACTTTTCTCTTTATTGAAACAAGTGCATCCATATAAACGATGTACTTGGAAGTTACTCTTTGTTACCTGTAGGAAGCAACAAAGCCCTAGATTGTCTCGAAGTCTTTAAAATTAAGAACTGAACACAAGGCTCACGGTACTTCACCATGCTTCTAATGTTAGTTTGTCTGCAGTCTCAATTTGTGGCTTCTTCCAGCATATGATGAAGATCAGTTATGACGTAGTCAAACGGTGGATCAACGAAGCTCAAGAAGCGGCTTCTAGCGACAATGTCATGGTGCAGGTATGTTTGAGGGTGGTTGCCCCAGGAAGCTCTAAACACACTACAGGGTTTTAATGGTATTCTGTGAGTTTTTAAGATAACCTTAGAAAAAGTAACTGGTTTTCCTTTTTCCCCTTACTCTTTTAAAAACAAGACCTGTGGCTTGAGGGAAACAACTCGACTGTTCTCCATGATCCCAGTGCAAGATTCTTAATTAAGAGTTGGCAGTGCTCTGCCCTTTCCCTGGTAACTTTCTAATAGCTGGGATGCCACTGAGTGTTTCACAATAGTTGTTGCAGAAGGGCTTTGAATCTGAGTTTTCAAAAAGCTCGAGAAATTATCTCACTACCTCCCAGAACACCAGCATGCTTTGCCCTTCAGAAAATTTGCCAGTTGCTACAGGACCACAGAGATTAGCCCAAATATCAGTGAGATATCCATGTTAGCAAAATCTTGGCACAAATATTCCAAACAGCTGTTCTGATATTTAATGGGAAGAAAAGGGAGTAAACTAACTTTGTGGCTCTTTTGATCTTCAGAAATATGTTGAGGCTGTCTTACAGTGGGCAGGAAGGGGAAGGAAATACCACAGATCTTTGTAACTTGTCAGGAAACTCAGATCACTTGAGGTTAGAAGGTATTTCTGCTAGGAAACGGGTATTATTAGCCCTCTTCTATCTTACAGTCTGGCTTCTCCAATTGCAGTGTGTATTCAATATCTGCACATCTGTTTCTGATTCCTTAGTACCATGCTTTGGGGCTGCTCTATCACCTTAGAAGAAATGATCGCCTTGCAGTTTCCAAGATGTTGAATAAATTCACTAAATCTGGACTGAAATCCCAGTTTGCGTACTGCATGCTGATCCGAATTGCAAGCAAACTCTTGAAGGAGTCTGAAGAGGGGTGAGTAAGGGGCAGCGTGACAAAACCAATTATAGTTTGAGGTAGAGAGTAGCTAGGAAACTTGCCTTTTTTTTTAATTTGTGGAAATCTACACAGAGGCAGAGAGAACTGTAGTGTTAAAAATAAAATGCAGGTAGAAGCTAGACTAAATTGAGAGGTGGTGTGTGTGTGTGGCAGTTGTGTGGTGGGGACTGGATTTTTGTTCTGGCACCCAACCATCAAAACTTAGCTGAGAGTAGGATTAAAACTGCAGAATAAGGTTTTGTACTTCGTCTAGTTAGATGCGTTTCAAATGCAGTAAGGATCTACTTATGTTGTGGGGATATAAATAAAAGGAACTCTTATTCTGATCTCACAGTAGCAGAGGAGAGTATAGTTACCAGAGAAATGCACCTCCTGATGAAATTCTTTTTATCACTGGAAACTTTTGTTAGTGGATTGTGATACATGATTAATAAAGCATGTATTTCTGGAGTGCAGCATTTCTAGCTTGAAGAAGATGATGTAAAGATGAACAGAATAACAGTAAACATGAAGTTTAGAGCTCAAGCATGAGTTGAGCAACATGGTGGTGTAGGAAACATGAAAGCCAGTGCATTGGCTGTGCTTTCTATCAAGTTCTCAGAAATGTGGTATTAGTGGTTTGTTCGTAACTCAGCGTCATGCTGTGAAACATCTTCTGTTTGTAGCCATGACAGTCCGCTGTTCGACTTCATTGAGAGCTGTCTGCGGAATAAGCATGAAATGGTTATTTACGAAGCTGCTTCTGCAATCATCCATCTCCCGAACTGCACAGCCAGGGAGCTGGCACCTGCTGTTTCAGGTTGGTCCTAGTCCTTTGTACCACTGATGCAGCTGAAAGAAAGGGCGGTAAGGCACGTCAGAGACAGCACAGCGTAACTAAAATACTGGACTCAAAACCTGAATTTTCTGATTATCCCCAAGTCAGAGGGCTTTTGGATGGGAAGCAGCTTGATCCCTTTTTCCTATTTCATGCAGAGCTTTAGAGAACAGGCCTTAGAGGTGGCACAGATGGTTGCCTTTTTCCAGCTGCAGGATGCTGGGATGGGAGGGAAGGTACAGGAGAACTTGACAGCACAGGTGTGCCACAGATGGCTACACAAACCACCTATTATTGATAGAAGATGAAAAACGGGAGTTATTTTTAACTTGCTTGTGAAGCTAGTGATAAATTATGAATAGAGCTGCGTGAACATTCAGCAGCATTTAGCTGAACATGGATACATTAGACTTTCCTTTTTCTTTCTTTGAGAGAGACCGTATTTGATTTTCTGCTGTAGTGAATTCTGACTAAACTACTTGCACCTCTCAATATATGAGAAGTTCAGAGAGTTAGAAACAACAAAATATGTGCTTGCTGTCACGAGGCAGTTTCCCCTTCCTCATCTGGTAAGGCCGTAAGGGCTCTCACCTTTTGCTCCCCAGACATGACTGGTGCTTAGAGTTGCAGTACTGGGAGCTGCCTTTTGTTAAACAGTCTCTACTCTGTAACATTTTGTTGTGAGTTACTTCTTCTTCTGATGATTATTATTATTATTATTTTATTTTTAGTGCTGCAGCTCTTCTGTAGTTCTCCCAAACCTGTCCTGAGATACGCAGCTGTACGGACCCTTAATAAAGTGAGTGCTTCCAAAACCACCTAAACAATCATAAATCTCTGAGCATCAGAGGAAGCCAGACTTCAGTGCCTAATGGTGTGTTACTTAAAGTAGAGCGACTGCTCTTGTGATTACTGTATTTGGAAACACTCCATGCTGGAGAATTGGCTTTTCCGTGCCAAATCTCCTGGTGTGACAGAAATCTTTTCTGCACTCAAGCTATGTTTTTGCTCGTTTCTGGACCACAGGGCTAGACCAAGCTGTAGTTTGATAACTCATGAGCTCTTGGCTGTAAGGAAGTGGAGTCTTGGATGTTTAGTACCACAAAAAGTGTGAATAGGATGTGTGTGAAGGAGATAACATTCTGATTTCAAAGCCTCACACTGCAAGAGAAGCAGTTTGTTACTGTCAAACCAGTGACCTGTAACTTAGAGGGGTTCATTTGAAATGCTGAAACAAAAGAAGCTGAGCTTTGGCTGCATCCTGCCAGCAGTCATACGATGTAGGTTTAGTTGCAATCCTTGTGGAACAGAGCAGCGCTTGAAAAAAATACAGGCCTTAATCCTTGCCCCATCAAAAGCTTTGAGTTGTAGGATGTTATTGCTCCCATACAATTTGGAATTGCATTCTTTCCAGGTGGCCATGAAGCATCCATCCGCAGTCACTGCCTGCAACCTGGACCTGGAAAACCTCATCACTGACTCCAACCGCAGTATCGCTACCCTCGCCATCACCACCCTGCTGAAGACAGGGAGTGAGAGCAGTGTAGACAGGCTCATGAAACAGATCTCCTCCTTCGTGTCAGAAATATCAGATGAGTTTAAGGTGTGGCATTGGAGGCCTCTGCTCTTTCCAGCTGCAGGTTTTTCTCCCATTCTTGTTTTTATGAAGCTTTTCCCATTTGTTAATCCTTCAGTGACTTAGTCTGATAGAGCAAAGCCAGCCTGAAATTCAGGAGGTGTAATCCTCTGTTTTCTAACTTGAATATACAGTGTCATTTCCTCCTACCACTCCAAGAAAGGATAAATGTCGTTTGGTGGTTTCCTGGCTCCTGTGCAGTATCCTGCAAAACCTTGCACTGCCTTCTGGTTGCCTCTTTGGGGAGGAAGAGAGATTTTAACTGTTCTGATTGAGTCTGTGTGACTTCTTCAGTCTGATACATAGTTAGGAAATAGCGTGAACTGTAACTTTCTACCTAACTTGTCAAGTTTAGTTACTGTGAACTTGGGTAATAACTTGGTTAAGGATGGTAGTTCACTTCTACCTGCCCCTTTTACACTACGGAATTGCCTTGAGGATTATAGCATGTCTCTACAAAGTCATTGTCCACTAGTGTACAGTGGTCTTAAGTTCTTGTTTTTATGAGAAAAGGAAGTATTAGGCAAGTTTAAAATTGCAAAGAGTTTTAATGACAAAAATGTAACTAGTTAAGTTAGAATTAGGTCTGGATCATCGCTGGGCAGAGGAAGTGAGGGGAAGCCTTTGAATTAATGTAGTCCATCTTAAATTACAGTCCCTCTGGCAGAGCCAAGTCTTACAGCGTGCTAGCACAAGGTTGTCAACGCACTTATGCTGAGAGTCCGCCACCTGATTGTTATCCTTGTACACGAATTCAGTCTATCAAAGTGACAATTTGAGATAGTGAGAAGCCTGTATTTTTTCATAGAAAAATAAAAGCACGTTACTAATGTCCTTCTCTGTCGTTTTGCAGGTGGTGGTAGTACAGGCTATCAGTGCTTTGTGCCAGAAGTACCCTCGGAAACACAGCGTCATGATGACCTTCCTCTCCAATATGCTCAGGGACGATGTATGTCTGAAACTTTCTTTGTGTAGTTACTGGCAGGTAGATCTGATAGATAGCACGAAGGGTTGAAGGGTCTCTTCTGTCTTATGTCAGTGGGTACACAGCAATGATGGGGCCTGACTGATTACCAAGACCTCGTTTATCTCGTTGGTCAGACCCATCTGAAATGTGCTTATGAATTAAGCTGGTACATCAAAAACTGATCTGAAGAGGTTCAGATGATGAGCCTTTATGGGTCAGGGGGGACTGGGAAGACCCTGTTAGGTTATCCAGCACGCCTTCTCTTTTCTCTTTTTATGTACAAATGCTTGTTTTTCCCAATGGAAAGAAGTAATTGAAGCATGAGGGGAACTGAGCAGTGCTGTGGTCTGAGCTCTGCCTGCCAGGTCAGCGTCCTTGATTTTCCTTTCCCAGGGTGGCTTTGAGTACAAGCGAGCCATTGTGGACTGTATAATCAGCATCATTGAGGAGAATCCTGAGAGTAAGGAATCGGGCTTGGCTCACCTCTGTGAGTTCATTGAAGACTGCGAACATACTGTCCTAGCCACAAAGATCCTGCACCTGCTGGGCAAAGAGGGGCCGAGGACTCCATCCCCTTCCAAATACATCCGCTTCATATTCAACAGGGTGGTGCTGGAGAACGAGGCTGTGAGGGCTGGTAAGTTCAGCTCAAATGCTTGATGGTTTCATGTCTGAGCTCTGCTAGAAATCTTGGGGCTGAAACTGGGTTTGGGGTTACTCCACTGTGAGGAGCTAGCTCTTACATGTGTCGGCTGTGAAGGTGATTTTTATCCTTAGTGGGTTTAAACTCCTCGTAATCATCTTACCATCAGCAAATGGTGGTCCTGCTTTGCAGAACATAAGCAATATGTTAGCTTCTAGTCCTTTCAACTTTTGGGATACATTCGAAGAGAGGTAATACGTGAGGAGGGGACGTTGCAAAATCTCCAAGAAGTGTAATTGTCTGCTGTAGACTATCATCTTCTCATATGGAAATCTCCCCTCCACAAGATAAGGATTCCTCCTTGGAAGCATGTTGCAGACTGCTACTTCCTTCCTGCAGTGCCTTTCCAACAAAACCTTTGGAATGTCCAGCCTTTTTTCACACTTGGGACTTGGTATTGGAGGGATATCAGCATCAGCCTGGTCTCCTGCATGTTGAAAGAGGAAGTACTGCTGGGAGAGAGGAAGCAAAAGGAGCTCACAAATACAGCGTGGTCCAGATTGCATTTGATTTTTGGTGACAGCTCTTTTGATCACAGTTTCCTAATTGTGACCTGGGGGCACATGAAGAGCATCCCCCCCAGAGACCGTACGCTGTATAGAAACTTTGTCATTGTAAAAATATGGATTCTTTTATAACCACCGAGGCCATAAAGTTTGTACTTCCTTACAGAGCTTTCTCTTCTTCTCTATGTGGAACTTCTTCAAGCCAACGCTGAGCTGAATTTAGATGAGTTTGGACAGGCAGCCCTAAGTGGTTGCTGAGGGGTTTCAGGTCCTTGCAAAGTCCTTGCATGCAGCCTGGCCCTGGTCTCACCACTGGATTCACATCACCCCTGCGTGTGAAAAACAGATTTATCTGGGGGTGCGAGCTACAGCTAATGCCAGAGGAGCCAACAACAGGAGTGAGCCATGGAGCTTGAACTAACCCTATGTGTTCGAGCCTTCTGTCGGAACAGAGTTGCAGGGCTGTAAAGCTGCCCTTGTTCTGTTATTCCCTGACACAAAACTATTTCCATTGGAAAATATGGAAAAATAATTTAGTCTTACCATAACACTAAAAGGCTTATGGTTTGGAAGTGAAAACCTGCGTAAACTGGAACTCAGGACAACGGTGCGCACAGTGCTTTGAGTGTGACTGTGAGAATGTGTTTGCGTGTACCTTGAGCACCTCTGACGTCTCCCCGTTTTCTTCTCTAGCTGCTGTGAGCGCGCTAGCGAAGTTTGGTGCCCAGAATGAGAATCTTCTTCCGAGCATCTTGGTGCTTTTGCAGAGGTGAGTGGGTATGGCTGTGCTGCACATGTGCTGAGCTTGGTGACGCTGGGTGCTCTGGCTCCCCGAAGCAGCAAGGTCAGACCCGGTGAGAACTTGCACTGGGGTTGTCGTAACATACAGGTAGAGGAGTCGGGAGGTGGCTGTCTTCCACCCTCCCTTCCTGGCTGGAGGGACCATAGCGCTGATGGAGATAAGCAAATGAAAGATGTGATTAGTCATGAAAACATCTGATAGTAAGCTGGTCTGAGAAACTTCCTCAGTGGGTAATAAATCTACAGTGGTTTAGTACATTTTTTTTGTATCCCTTGAAGCAAGAAAATATATTTCCATGTTACTCATAAATAACTTTTCTGTACGGTTGGGTAGTGATCTCAGGTATTCCCATTTCAGAGCTTCGTGTCTCTTTTTAAGGCTGTTCAGCCTCCTTAAATTATCTGTACCATAAATGTCATGTTCTCCATTTGTATAGCACAAACCCATGCCATGTCTGATTTCTGTGGTGAGAGGAATAATAACAAATTATGAAGTGCTCCAGGCAGAAGGCAACCTCGGTGTAGGTGCAAGTGAATTACAACTGCAAGAAGTGACTTGAGCGATGCAGGAGGGGAGGGCAGTTGTCAGGAGGGAGAGAGAATGTTTCTTTGTAAACCACCTGCTATAACTGAAAAACTAAGTGAATACTTGGGCACGCAGCCATTTTTTCCAGTCTGAAATAGAAAGCAGCTTTAACATGTTTATTTTTGTAATCTATTTATTCTGCTTTTGTTCTAGTGTGGAAGGATGCTGTTTAAAAAAAAAAATACAGTGCAACCACATGGTGCCCATCAGAATTATTAGCCATAAATGCAGGTGTATATTTTGTAATCTAGCAAGTGTGCGTGGTGTTAACGATTCACGTACACGTCTCCTTTAATCTTAATTTTCTGATGTGACGCTTGCCTATAAACATCAAGTGAAACCTCAGCTGCTGTGTTGTATGAACACATTTTTTGCATAATTTGAAAACCTACTGAGGGAGCTGGGGCTATCATTGTGGTGTCGAGTCCGATCTTGTCAGTGCCATTTTTAGCTCAGCTCTCATGATGTCCTGAGCTGGCTGACTGCTCTCCTCTTGTTCCCCCAAACAGGTGCATGATGGACAGTGATGACGAAGTTCGGGACAGAGCAACATTCTACTTGAACGTACTGCAACAGAGACAGATAGCCCTGAATGCTGCCTATATTTTTAACGGTCAGTGATAGGAAGGAAAGAAGTCTGAGCTGTTATTTCATGTTCTGTATTGTGGGTGGGCTTTGTTGCCGTACGAATAACTTTCTGTAACGTAACTTGGGTCAGAATAACCAGAAAGAACAGAACTGTGTGGGTTTTCTAGCCCTAGCGCTTTCCTCTGAGGTACTTGTGCTAACTGAGAATGGCAGATTGAGCAGCTTGTTTAGGGAATGGAGCCAGGAGTACAAGTTGGGCTTTTTTCATCATTGCCTCTTCCTTCACTTGGGACAACTTTCTTAACCGTTGCTCCATCTGCTCCATTGCAAAATGAGGATGACACATCTTGTTGCCGGGATCAGTTATAAAAATGTTTCGTGGTCTGTAGTTTAAAGTTCCTGCAAGCAGAGTATTCAATATATTTAAGACTATATGCAAGAGGACTTTTCTGGAGTGAACTGTTTAGACTGCGGTACCCTCTGGAATGGCAACTTGCTGCGTCATCTTCAGAGCAGTTGTTTTTTTATTCTGTTCAGTATCTTGAAGTACTTAGTGCGTGTGTGTTTGTGTTTAGCTAATAAAAAGCTGGTAAAAGCACTTTCATTCCTCAGTAAAGTCCAAACTGTATCTATCTAGCTGTAAACTCTAGATTCCTCACAAGAGTTTTTCTCTGCAGCCTGAACCAATGGACAGGCTACAGAGAAGAGCTCTTTAAATAATCTCCCTTATTTATATCTCGAGAGGGAGGTAACCAAGACCCAGGTAAATTTTTCAGCCTCTGGCATGTTGTTGCTTTTGGTGCAGCGGGCAATCCATAATTCACGTTGTTCATTTGTGAGCTCTATATTGTAGTGCCTGCAGGCCCCTGACAGTTCATGCTCTTAAAACTGAATTTTTCTGCCTGTCCTTCTGCTTTACAGGGTTGACCGTCTCTGTTCCTGGGATGGAGAAAGCCCTGCACCAATATACACTGGAGCCTTCTGACAAACCTTTTGATATGAAAACAGTTCCGCTGGCCACTGCACCAATCTTTGAACAGAAAGCAGGTAACGCTCAGGCTTCATGTAAATAGGCGGTAGGCAAGGCTATAAGCGTTCAGGTTGCCATAATCATACCTGATGTCTGTAAACTGGCTGCTGTCCCAGTAGGGTCAGGCCAAGAGCAGAGGTGGCTCAGCTGAATGCCATACAGGTTACAGTGCCACTGGCTTTGCAGAAGCAAGCCTGCCTAATCTTCACAGATAAAGGAAGACGGTGCCTCTTCCAAAGGAGCGTGGCTTGGCAAGAATGTTGTTATTCATTCTGCTAATCTTGTTATCCGAGAGGAGTTTGTACATCATCAGAATTTATTAGCTCATTGATATTAGGAAAAAGTACATTCCAGAAGCGCTTAGTCACTGGCTCTCTTCCATGTGCTTGCACAATTCTTGCATTCTGACTTTGTGCAACTTTTTAAGAAAAGGGTTTTTTTTTCTTCTTCCAGCTTTTTTGCTGGCTATTCTGGACTAAAGTTTGGTTTCTTCATTGTTACTGAAACATCTCTCCTTCTCTCCTTACAATCCAACACTGCCTAGCAGAAATGATATTTCAGTGTGTGTGTGTGTGAGGAGCTAGGCTGGTAATGGTTTGCAGCAGAATGCGTGGAATACTACAGGTTAAGGCATTTTTTGTGGAGATATAACGGCATTTAAAACTCCTGCATGGTGTAGTTGACAGCGCAATGTCTTTGCTCTTTTTTTCTTCACAGAGATTGCCCTAGTGACCAGCAAGCCTGAGAAAGTTGCTCCTTCACGTCAGGATATATTTCAAGGTATGAGAGAAGATCAGTGGGTCTCCAACACTTGAAGTGTTGGGAGGATTGCCACAGGTCAGGCAGGAGCAGTGAATGAACCTGTGTCTGTCATCCTCTTTTCCTTTCTGCACAGAACAACTGGCAGCCATTCCAGAGTTTAAGAGCTTGGGTCCGTTATTCAAGTCTTCGGAACCAGCACAGCTCACAGAAGCAGAAACAGAGTACTTTGTTCGTTGTATTAAACACGTGTTCACAAATCACATTGTTTTCCAGGTAAGAGAAGTTACGTGGTTTTGCCAGAGCGTAACAGGAGTTGGCCTCTAATGATGCCTGGGCGTAGCATAAACAGTGTTGTCACTGTGCCCTGGAGAGGACAGCTTCTCTCTTAAGGGACTTGCAAGGTAGAGCTAAGAGGGTGTGTGCTGCTTGCCTCAATGATCAAAGAAGGATGGGGTTTATGATCCCATCTGTTAAAGAATTCTAGTAAAATTGTAGAGAAAAGCTGTTTAGTGAGAATGGCCGGCTTCATCAAAGACGCAGGATGTCTGCTGTATGCTGAGTATTGTAGCTGATTTGGAGAAAAACTCTCCATTAGAAATGTTTCTTCTATGTTCAAGTCCTTTTCAATTTATTCTTCTGCAGTTTGATTGCACAAACACGTTAAATGATCAGCTGTTAGAGAGAGTCACTGTGCAGATGGAGCCGTCAGATGCTTACGACGTGATCTGCTGCATCCCAGCGCCCAGCCTGGCTTACAACCAGCCGGGCATGTGCTACACCCTTGTCCAGATTCCCCAGGATGACCCCACTGCAGGTACCCATTGGGAGGGAGTTTGTCTGCACGACGAACCCCTCAAATGATGTTTTTGGAGAACAGATAATAAAATGTTTAGGGTGTGGGATTTGGCAAGTGCATTCTGAGATTCTAGTACTGCTTCATTCTCGTGTGTCTCACATGCTGGTTTTTATATAGAACCTGTGCCTGTGCAAAATTGCATACACGTTTTTAACTAATCAGTGGTATTGGATGATTAAAAATAGGATGCTTAAGAGGACTGGAGAGCGTGCAGGTAATACAGGAGCACCTTTGAAAACATGAATGTTTGGTAGTAGTCAGAAACAGAATTGGTAAAAGGAAAATACAAGTAGGAGAAAAAGAAGATTGGTAGTTTGGGCCTCTACATATCTAGCTAATGCAATTGTTCCTCTCTTTAGAGACTTAGAAAAGACTATGAAATTTAGGAATGAGATATTTTCTTGGGCATAAGACTTCCCTTTCTTGCTTTTATTATGCTTAAAAGAAACTCCATCAGATTTGCAGTTGGTTTATCATGACTCAGCTCATCAGCAGGGTGGATTTCTTGCTTATCACTTTAATAACAGAGAAGATTAGAATAAGTCTGAATTCTTTGAACTGTAGTTTTGGATCCTAATCCACTTGGCAGAAACCCTTGCAGAGTTTCTCCTGGTAGCTAATGCTGGCTGGATCACGTTGCAGCACTCTGCAGTGGACCTGTGCTTGTTATGCCGTGGCTCAGCATATTCTTCCCCTGAGGTCCTCTTTTGGCCTTTATCTTAGAGTCTGGGGGGAAGTTTTATGTGAAGTTGAAACATGCTGTGATTACAGCCACGTCATAACTTCTGGGGCAAAGCTAATGCACGTTCTTTCCACTCCTTTTTTGGGAAGCAAGGGCTCACGCAGAAGAAACTGTGCCACTAACATATATGGGCTTTTCTCCTCCCCAGTTACTTGTACTTTCAGTTGCACAATGAAGTTCACTGTTCGAGACTGTGACCCAAACACAGGCATGCCAGAAGATGATGGCTATGATGATGAATATGTGGTAAGTTCAGGACTGTTTGGGGATTTTTTTTCCCTTGTCATTAATTCTGAATTATGTGGCCATTGGGCTGATGGTTTATTTCAGATTTGAAGCCAGTAGGAGAGAACAGCAGGCCTGCCTGAAACAGTTTCCAACATATGGCAGCTTGTAACTTTAGATCTTTCCTCAAAACCTTGCTTCTGCCAATAGTTTAGCTTTAGTGCCCTAGGGAGGTAGGATTTGTGGGGACAGAGAGGAAGAAAGGAATAACTTCCATTGTCTTTTTTTCAAAACAGTGGCCCAGTCTTTCTCTCCACCCTAAGCATTTGCATTTCTGTTTGTGTTCATGTTATCAATCACTAAAATACATGTCAGGTCTCGGGGAAGTGCCTGCCTTCTGGGCTTGGAGGAAGTAAAGGCTCCTTCTGGATTCTGAGAAAGTATCTCTCCTCAGGTGCCCAGTAAGGGCCAGAACGGGCTTTGACTCACAAAGCGATCGCCCCATTTTCTGCTCTCTTTTAGTCTCGCTGATATTTACGTGTCAATGCTTTTAAGCTTTACATATGACTACAATAAGTAATCGCTGTTGTTATGCGCTGCTCCTAAAATTAAAGCCAGGCATGCCAGAGTTGTCTTGGCAAAATGCTGCTGTCTCTGTCTGTCTTTCCCTTTCTAAGATGAGGGTCATTTCTGTAACTGGCAGCTGAAAATCTCCCTTGCTTTTCTGTCAGTTGGAAGATTTGGAGGTGACCGTGTCTGATCATATTCAGAAGGTTTTAAAGCCTAACTTCGCAGCTGCCTGGGAAGAAGTGGGAGACGACTTTGAGAAAGAAGAAACCTTTGCACTTAGTTCAATTAAAACCCTTGACGGTGAGATGATCTCTCCTCGTTTATTTGTGACCCACGTAGTACCCCTGGTAAATCTGCCATGCTGGGGATATATTTAGTGTGGTAGGAGGAGAATTTGGTGCCTTCCAAAGTGACATTATGTCCCAGCTACAAGGCTTTGTGTTGCAACGTTGGGATTATAGTGGGTGGAAGTTTGGCAGTGCTCCCTTGCTTGAGGCTGGCTGAAGGGAGGGGTGTGTTCCTGGGCTGTCAGAACAGCAGAAGGGACATCGCAGGGTAGGTGTGTTGGTGGGGCTGCAACCAAGATAATGAATGGAAACAGTTAAGCCACGTGGGTGCTTAGACAATGTTCTTTAAGTGCAGACTAGTTCTCACAGAAATCTTGGCACCAATCTGGAGGTCATTTTCTTCTTCAATCTCTGAATGCAGAAGCTGTCAATAACATCATCAAGTTCTTGGGCATGCAGCCCTGTGAGAGATCAGATAAAGTGCCGGAGAACAAAAATTCTCACACGCTCTACTTAGCTGGTAAGTATTCCTGCTATCGAACTCAAATGTTTCCGTGACCCCACACAGATAATTTGTTTTTTGCTGAATGAAGGGGAATGGGTTAGGAGATCTGCTCTTGTTTTGAGAGTGTTTTTCTCTATAGAAAGCCCAAGTGAACCAGCGAGCTGAACGGAGCTGGTGCTAATTTGAAGCCTGCTGTTGCAGGTGTACTTAGGCTAGGCTCTTGTGTCTCTCAGTAGGTATTCTACGTATGGGAATGGTACTGAATCCTTTGAATGAAGAACCTCCAGAGCAGGCACCTAACTAAATTCCTTGCCTGTTGTTATCTCAGAAGTGGGTTCCTACAATCATCTTGTTTTCAAGTTCCTGTCACTAAGGTCACATCCTGAACTGGCCTGCAGTACCCGCAACTCCTTAGTCGATGATTCTGCTCAAGGCTTACAGTTTTAGGCAGTCCCTGGAAGTGGTCTACATAACTTTGCTGCAGTTGTTACAAACCGCAATGAATGCGGCATGTAGTGTTGCAACAGAAGGGTTGGATCTCAGTTTATTTCAGGCACAGAATTGGTAACTCCAGGTCTGTCTGCGTAGTGATGTCGAAGTGGGACTGGAGATGGCTCCTCCTGCAGTCTGAATTGCCTCCAGGAGCACCACTTCCAGGCCCTCTAGTAGAAGCATAAGAGGACTATTCCTCCCTTAATGGCAAGGGCACTGAGCCAATGGACTGCGCCTTCACGGAAGAATTGCAATATGTGTTACCTTCTCAAACTGGAAGTGAGCTTCAGCTACGTACTTTCTGGTTTCTGCCTACCTTAGATCAGCCTAGCCCTCCAGCAGCACTTACTGCCTCTGTTTAATTAGGACAGTATCTGTTATCTCCAGTCTTTAGCCTCGAGCTTAAGGGATTTGGTATTTTATTGTCATTTCCCCCCTCTCTGCAACTGGCCGTAGACTGAATCTGTCTTGCACTCTCCAGGTTGTTGGCTCCTGGGTTAGGACTAGATCACTGAGCCTCTCTTAATCTCTCAAATGTTGCTCTGTCTCCAGGTGTATACAGAGGCGGCTGCGATGTGTTGGTAAGGTCCAGGCTTGCGCTAGGAGATGGCGTGACCATGCAGGTGACGGTTAGGAGCAAGGAAGAAATGCCCGTAGATGTCATCCTGGCTTCTGTAGGCTGAGTGTTACAGCGCATCGACTGTGGTGGAAACCTCCTTTTGCAAGCACCGGTTGGGTATTTACCGGATGTCAAGCAGCCTGTCTGTCTTTCTGCATGTAGTTTTTATTCCTCATTTTGGTAAATATTTTGTATGATGTTACAGTAGTGGCAATAGTGGCTGGCTGGTACTGAGCCTTTCCCGTGTCCCTCCCCTCATTGTCACTTACACATTCCCATCTAACTTATTGCATCTCTGGCCACTTGTAGTAGAGCAGGGAAGATAAAAGACGCAGGTGGTAAGAAAATGGAATCAGACTTTTGTCAAAACTGATTTTTATTAACAGAAAATAAACACTGGTCCAAGTGGTGGAATTCATATGAATTACTGTTAATAAAATAGAAATTTCTTGTTCTAATTCTGTTTGCTTCAGTACAGAAAACGCAGCCCATAATGGCTGTTTACTCAGCAGAAGCCCCTTACTCCTAAAGGGATCCTATTAAATTTCAAACATGAACAGTTAAAAAACTACACAAAACCTGCAGAGTCTGCCAACCTGCAAATTTATAATTTCTTGATGATTGTCTCCTCTGTTCCACACAGAAAAATCAACGTACAGAGAGATTAATCTTCACCTATCAAGGCATATTCAGTTCTCTGAGCCTTATGTCAGATAATATCAAACAGCGCAGCCTTTTTGGGCTCAAGGATGTGAAACATCCTCTCTCAGAAGTTGGGAAGAGGCGGAGAAGGAGGGACCTTGTGGTGGCTTCCTTGCGAGGGAAGTTCTCAGTCTCTCTGAACTGCTGTTTCTTTAGTTATCAAGTCAGGGTGAGGAAGGAAGGAATACTATTGTAGTGCTAATTTAAACACCTGTCCCAGATCCTTGTGGCTGGAATAGCTATTGCTCAGAACACCTTGGCTTCTGCTAGTGCCAGTATTGCATATTCATCTTGCTCTAGTGAAACAGGTATGAGGCTGCCCTGGGAGAAGCGTGTGCTACAGCCAGGCTTTGGGGAAGCTCCTGAGATAGTCCTGGGGGTGTAGTGTCAGTGAGTGGCTCTGCTTGTTGAACCGAAAGACGGAGGAGCAAGGGATGTGGTAAAAACTCGAGGTTTAGAGCTTGCCTTTGGGTAACTGGCCATTAAAAAGAGATTACTGAAGATATAACTACAGTGCTTAAATGCCCCTTTATGGGTACAGAGCATCATTTCCTATACTTTGGAGGATTACAGATCCAGCTCTGCTGCTGTATTTTGTGTAGGCAAACTCAGTTTCAAATTCTTCAGTCCTGACAAGCTGGCCAGGTATTATAACACTTTGCAGAAGGATGTAATTTAAACTGCCTGTGTAGCAACTAAACAAAAAATCCCAAACCAATATCCATCTTAGGAATATGCACATCAACCCTTGGCTGCTAGGGGTCCTGTCTGCCTGTGGCATGCAGCACAGCCTAGCAGCGAAGACAAGGACTCTCGGACCTGATGTATGTGCTCTGTGTCCCCTCAGGTGCCCCTGTTCTCCCTTGAGCCCTCTTGGCTCTAAATACAGATATAGGCTGGTCAAGAATCAAGGTCAGCGTGGGGCTGGAAGAGCTGTCAGTAACTCTGCTTAGGCTGACAGTTTTGTCTGTGCCTCCCTGCAGGCTAATCTTTTCTGGTGCTCAAAGGATTTAACTGCAGAAATGCAGGAGTTTGGCAGCCAAAGATCAGGGTGTTAGTGCAAAGTGTTGGATCTGGAGATAAAAATCAAGGTTTCTTCCTGCCCCCAAAGCCTGACTTGTAAACTGAGAGCGAGAACTGAGCTGCAGCAGCTCAGAAAGAGTTGATGAAGTTCAGATACGCATTCAGGAAGCCTGTTGGATCCTCCAGCTGTGGATAGTGGCTAATGTGGTCGTCCAGCACAGACACCGTAGACATGGGAAGCACCTTCCTGTTGGAAGAATGCAGCAAGGCTTAAGCACGGGAACTGCAGCAGGCTCAGCCCGCAGCCAGCCAGGTGCTACCAGTGGGGAGGACAGTACCCTCTTGCACAGCTGAAATTCTGCCCATAACGTGGTTTTGGGACAAAAAAAGCCCGTAGCAGCTACAGTTGACCACTCTTCCAAGTGCTGGGTTTACTTCAGGTTAGCCTGGAGGAGAAGACTACCTCAGTCAATAAATCTTGCTTCTGTCTGATGTGGTTTTAAATACAGGATTGATTTGACTGAGAATTGTGACTTTGATGCCTAAAATGGGGAAGCAATTTCCAAACCACAGAAGGCTCCAACTGAATCACCTGGCTGTGCATGTTATAGGTGGGAATTAAAAACAGCCTCCATGAAAAGAGAATTGAAGGAAAAGTCTGAGACAAAATCTCCCTCGAAATGAACCCCCTGTT
This sequence comes from Anhinga rufa, assembly GCA_013400875.1. Classification (NCBI taxonomy): domain Eukaryota; kingdom Metazoa; phylum Chordata; class Aves; order Suliformes; family Anhingidae; genus Anhinga; species Anhinga rufa. Next base: position 4,040 of record VZTV01040509.1, on the reverse strand, counting down.
GCATATTCCCACTTTGTGGCGGGTATCGTCTTACTTGTAAAGCTGAAGAAACTCTGGGTGCGGATTCACAGGGTCCAGGGGCCCATAGATTAGATGCACTGCAAGAGAGGAGCACAGACAGAGCTTTCATACCCAAGGACATCCCTAAATTAAGCCGATGAGACCTGTTGCAGGTGTGTTCCCCCCTCACACAGAGCTTGGGAAGCTTTCAGCAGAGCACTGAGCAAACCAGCTGCCAAAAGGACTCTTGTTTCTCTGCCCTGGGGTCAAGTTCAGCCTCCAACCCTCCTCCTGCAAACACCAAGCTTTTCCTTGAGTGGTTGCAACTTCTCTTGAGCTTGAAAAGCACCTTGGCTTCCCTGGGGTGGCAGCTGGAGAAACCGGAGGCTGTGAACCAGCCTCTAAAGGAGAGTTACTTCTGCTCAGTGGAACAAACCCATTTTCCTCTTAACCTTAAGCTCGCAGCTCTCCGCTGTAACCAAGCCCTAAACAGGAGCAGGGAAGTTTGCAATGCCCTGCACAAACCGGCTTTGAGCCGCATCGTCCTCATCAGAATAACGAGAGGCTCCAGCGATTAGTGGAAGAAGCCAGCATCATGCTCCAGTGCCTGCAGGCGAGGGGGACGATTCCCAACATCCCGACCAGTAAATGAAAGAAAATGGATTCCTACTCACGTGGGACAGAGGTGGACATCAAAGCCCCAACCCAGCGGTCTCTGTGCTTCTTTCTCTGGTTTATGTACTGCAAAATACTGAAGAGAAGCCTGTTGTTATGCAGCAGACGGTGACTCGAGGTGCTGCACAGCCTGGAAATTGCTCTCAGGGCAATGTATGCTGGTGCAATGAGACCGAGGTGGAATGTGCATCTCCCAGGCACCGCCTCCTTAGGGCAGCAGCAACGCAAAATCAGTCCGCTGACCATCCCCGAGCTTAGCGAACTGCCTACGGTGTTTTTTTTATTTTTACTTAGACAGTCAGCAAATGAAAGTGTGAATGAGGTTGGGACCCTCACTCCAGGTCTCACCCCAGCCAACTCTGTGCCACAAGACTCCTACTGGAGAGTGACCCCAGTTCATTTAGGAAGGGAGAAACAGCCCATAGGCTGAGGATATAGGAGGATGGGACTTGAATCCTTCCCAGTTGAGATGGAAGCTAATTTGGGTCCTCTGCTCCCAGTCAGATGCCACTGGGTTGTTCAAGGGGGTGAACCATCGTAACCCTTGTGCCAGGCAGTGCGGTGAGTCACAGCAGGCTGCAGACGGCCGGCAAAGGAGCACCGAAAGGTCGGTTACCTCCAAGCCCCCTTAGCGAACTCCACACTGCTTCGCAGAGCAAAAAGCAGGTTTACGATGAGATCCTACAAAACGGGGCAGAAATCAATCTGCTAAAAGCCAACGCAGAGGCAGCGCCGTCTCGGCGCTCCCGTGTTCGGCTCACCGGCGGTGCAGCAGCTCTGAAACCATTTCAGTGCCCCGCACTACTGTGTGTGGAGGAGTACAGGAGAAGATAAATTGCACTCGTCAGGTCTTACAGTGAAAATCTGAACTGCTAAACAGCTCCTCAGCCTGTCTCGTCACTCCAGCCACCAACTCGGGGCAACTCCTTGCTTCAGCACAGCTCTTAGGGGCTGAGGCTCACAATTTAAACATCAGGTTCAAGTCAGTTGGGTTATAAAAAGCCTTCCAAAGATGGGAAGCTACACTAAATAAACGTACCGATACTCTGACACGCGACATTTAAGGAGCTGGAGATATTTCGGCACTGAGCTTCCCATCACGGCTGCGCTGCCAGCAAAGGTGACGTTGCAAGAATTTGCCACAACAGGACTTGCCAAGCGGGCAGCACGTCAGCTGTGTATCTTGCTGGACTTGGGCGAGTATCCCTTGTTACAAGAGGCAATTAGCAGGTGCCCTTTGGAGGAGCTGAGCTGTCCTTCCTGTGATTTGTCTGGAGATTGTCCCCAGCAGGAGCCGAGAGGAGTTTGCGTGCTGGGGGAGAAGGACACGCACGGGCCCTGTTGAAACGATGATGCTCAACTCACAACCGCCAGCCCGAGGTCCTTCCAAAAGTCCCAAACTGGAGAGAACCTGATCTAGCTCCGGTTGTTAACAAAACCCCACAAATTCAAGCCTCTTATTTCCAAAGAAGAAAAAAACCCACGCTACATCTCCAGGGTCGTCATTATCCCGTGTGCAGGCTCAGATCCTCCTGACTCCAGACTTCATTTACCTGCCTTGCATCATCCCAGCAAGAATCCCTGCTCCTACACCACACCCTAGCTCTTTTTCAGGGGGCAACGATGATCCTGGACCCCAACACAAGCAGCTGGAGGCTCCGGGGAGCCAATGTCCAAGGACCTGGCCGAGCCCTGATAACCTCCGAGCCGCTGCGTGGCTCTGCCTGCAAACAGAGGGACACCACGGGTGTAAAACTAAGGTCATGCAGCGATGTACCTGTCAACGACGAGATTGCCATCGTTGGTCCGCACCACTGTCCACATGTCCCAGTACTCTGCCTGCGAAGGCTGTGTGTAGGGCCCAAAGACTGCCCCGAGCCTGAAAAAAAGCCACAACGTACTGCTCAAAAACTAGCTGAGGGCAAAAAGCAGTTGAGCACTTCCAGCTTTCATTGCGAAACACGTGGGTGCAAGCGCAGCACTGCAAATTGTCCCCCAAAGGCACCCGGTGTTGGACTTAGTGGCCAGTCTAAAGAGCTTTATGGAAAAAAAAAAGAGGCTTTGCAACATCTGATAAAAATATATATCTGATTGCGCACCGTTTGCAGAGTGTGGTTAGGGTTTTCATTGCCACTTTCATACGTGCGAGTCCAATACTCGTGGGAGAGAAGGGTTTCAGTGTACACTGAAAAGCTGTGTGGTTTATTATTAGGTTGAAGTGCTTTGCCAACTTGGAGAGGGGATGGCCCAGATGACCAAGGTCATTCAAATCCAGGGGCAAATCTCTCCTGGGACAGTGCCGGGAGATCTGCTCACCTGCCAAATACCCGCTATACAAATTCCTACGTTGGCCCCCTCCCCGCTTGGCCCACGTGCCCCGTACAGACTGTGCCCAGCAGCACGGAGACCCGACTCACCCTCTGGAGAAGAAAAAGAAGTTCATCAGCCGCGTGATGACAGGGGATAGCAAACCCCCATCCTTAAGGATCTTGGGCAGAAGGAAAAAAGGAGACAGCACCACTCGGTATCATACAGATGGATAAATTCTGCCTCCCCGGAGGGCTTTTCCCCTGGCTCCCCGTATCGTAGCAGTTTCCCAGCTCAGCCCCGACCCTTGGTAATGCCGAGATGTACATGGTCTCGGCAGCGAGACATCAGCGCTTCAAGAGGTGATGAGCTGGGACGTTCGGGTGAGGCGAGCCACAACCTGGCAGACCCAGCTTCTCCCCACCGCCTCTAACGATGCCCGCGAGCAGCTCAGATGCCATTACCAAAGCGGGAAAAGCAGCAGGCATCTGAGCCAGGTAAAACCCCAAAGTCACAGAGTCAAACTTCTGCTGGAGGGGCGATTCAGTGGGACTAGAGAGGGTAGCAGCTCACCTTCTGGATGAACCGGGGGTAGTGCGTTTCGGGGAAAATCCCTGGAAGGATGTCAGAGAACAGAGTTGTAACGCTACAAGTGTTTTGCCCCGCATCTCCCAGTCTCCCCCCTTCTTTGTGGTGCCATGAAATGCAGCCCGAGGACTGATGCTCCCAGTTAATTACAGCACCTTAATTGCAATTCGCTTGGGGTTGGGGTGGTGCTTTCCCTTGGGTGATGGAGACAGGAAGGCCACCCCCTCCCATGGATCCCCTTCCCTTCCAGCCCACCCATCCCACCACGCCAGGCAAACCTTACCTCCGTTGGATAAACAGAGGCTGTTGATCAAGATGCTTCCAGTTTTATTGTGCTCAAACCTGGGGACAGAAGAGAAGGTGAAACAAAACGAGACCTTCTACAGGCTCCAAGAAGTGACTGACCAGTAGGTCAAACTAACAGTGTCAGATGATCTCTGCTCCCCTGTTTGATAAGAAGCAGCTCAGGA
>VZTV01040508.1:0-10151 GCA_013400875.1 Anhinga rufa | reverse complement strand
CGCCCCGCATTTCTCAACCTTACCAGTGCTCAGCCTTCATTTGGAAGAAGGACAATGAACCTCAGCAGGATGCCCTTCTAAGCACTCTGACTTCTAAATTACTTTCTGCTAGCAGGTAGATGAACTTTTGGTTTTAACCTTGACAATGCTGTTCACGGAGTTACAAAACTGGCTGGTGATGTTCCCTGAGAAGTGTCCTGACCCCCGTCTCCCCGCTCCCTTTGCGATGTGATGCACTGGCACCACTCTTCCTCCTTTTTGGTGAGGTAGCTGAAATTGGCTCTGCCAGTTGCCTTCCCCCAGTGCCTGCTGCAGGATCGCACACTCTTTGTACTTGTTTGCAGCCTGTAAGCCAAGCATGTGTAAAGCAGGGAGCACAGTCATGTCAGTAGGAGAGCGCTTACTGGGGAGCTGTGAATCACTTTGCGGGGCTGCTGGCACACTTCCCCTTCTTCATTACAAGTGCTGGAGCTCCTGACACCTGCTCAGCCAGGAAGGGGCCTTGCCAGCAGCTGGGGCATATCAGTACATAGGTCTACTCCAAGTCCCCAGATGCCCCGGGGAGCTTTGTCCTGGCTTTGGCTGTTCCCATGGATGGGTGGGAGTGGGGCTGTGAAAGCCAAGCAGGGCTGGGTGCTGGAGACACTGGGAATGGCCTCTTCAGGGGAACTGGGCTGGAAGGAAAGCAGCTAGCAATTGTATATGAAATCTGCACTGTGCTGGAGAGGGATTCAGTGCACAGCCTGGATTGAGAAGCCTGTCTCTGCCAGGCATGTAGGAATGCCAGGCATGCATCTAGGAACTGTGCTTATAGATGAAGACCTGTATTGTGACTGGAACTGTATAAACATATGGTACCTACAACATCCTCCCTTCCCCTTCTCACACCCCATCCAATACAGTGTATGCACTGGGTGTAAAGCATAGGATAATACGAAGGTCCAACCTGTTGGAAGGAGATAGGGAAGCAATTTTGGTCACCACTCTCATCTGTGTACCATGGCAAAAGGGATTGTGTATCCTTGGAAAAGGATAGCAAAATGCCTTTGCTTAATGGGAGCTCCTTACAAGTGTGAGTTTTTGCAAGAGGTACCTTCCTGAGACAAACAGTGGTGATGAATAGGCTGACCAGTGCTGGGAACTAATATCTCTGTGTAGATGGGTAGATAGGCAGAAGTCGGAAAGGCCTTGAAAGAGAAGATAAAGAGCTTCAAATTCACGTGTGTGCCAACAGTGGAAGGATGCAATGGAGAAAAGATGAGAGAGCTGATCTTTTCAACTGCTTTCTAGGTGGATCAGAGTAGGGCAAGACTGTGCTTGATAACTCCCAAGAAAAGGATGTTACAATAGTTGACATGATGAGAACATGGATAGGATTTTTGGCTGGCTGGCTGGGGTAGGAAATGTCTTAGACAGAAAGAACTGTTGCGATTAGCTGTGGTCTGAACCTGAAGACTCAAAGAGAAGCTAGTCTCCAAGGCTCTTCCCTTGGTTTTTGGGTAGACAAAAGGCATAGCTTCAAGTGAGAAGACAGGAGAATAAGAGGAATTAAAAGTTTATTGAGGATTCAAATATAGTAATTTTTTTATTTTTTTTTTTGGGGGGGGGAACACTTTGCAACAGACATCTGAACTTCATTATTCCTTTCACAATAGTCCCTTCATTATTTTTGAGCCTAAATCAGCCATTTGGAGAGCTATTTAGTGAGGGTTTCTCTTTGTTGTCAAAAGCAGAAGTCCATTTACTAATGTACTTGTTCTAGTTAGTTTTACTGAAACTGCCATTTGTAGTGTGGAAGCAAACACTTTCTGTGACATCTAACATTGTATGACTGATGAGTTGGAGTGTTTACATGGCATTAGCTGGGGAAGCGGTTACTAGCTCTGAAAAACCCACAGGAGAAAAATAGGGGATTGATTTAGATTAAAAGTTAAGCATGTCTGGATAAAAGTAAACAGCTGGATTGCAGCTCTTATTTTATAGGTGTTTTTTATAACTCTTTATTAAATAGTCTTACCCATGATCTGCATTACAGTTCATTGGCACTCTAACATGGCACATTCTTAGAGGGTTTTATTAGGAGCTTGCCTTTTAACTAATTTCCCTTTTCTGTTATATATTAACTCCCTTTTCAGTTTTATGTACATTAGATTGCAGCTTGTCAACAAACTTCTGTTATCTTTCTTAGTTGTCTGGTAAAATTATGGGGCCAGAAAACAACACTTAGAGGTAGAGGATAGGAACTGGCTATCAGGGTGTGCCTTGCACAAAAAGGTAAGGATGTTATACTAAAGGTCAGATCTGCTGAAAATAGGCTGTGGTTAAAAAACTGACTCATAGGAATACAGAAAATGTCAAGGACTTAGTATATAGGTGGATCGAGAGGCTAATTTTCTTACAAGTGTTTCGGTATTTTTTCTCTGAGTATAAAGTGAAAAGCAAGGGGAAGAGATAAGCAGAGATCACATGGAGTGTGAAAAGAGAGCTTAGAAAAAGCACTAGAAGTCATAAGACAGTGTCATGGTTTAGCCCCAGCCAGCAACTCAGCCCCACACAGATGCTTGCTCACTCCCCCCGCAGTGGGATGAGGGAGAGAATCAGAAAAGTAAAACTGAGGAAACCCATGGCTTGAGATAAAGATAGTTTAACAGGTAAAGCAAAAGCCCTGTGCACAAGCAAAGCAAAACAAGGCATTTATTCACTCCTTCCCATGGGCAGGCAGGTGTTCAGCCATCTCCAGGAAAGCAGGGCTCCATCATGTGTAACAGTTACTTGGGAAGACAAACGCCATCACTCCGAAAATCCCCGCCTTCCCTCTTCTTCCCCCAGCTTTATATGCTGAGCATGATGCCATATGGTGTGGGACGTCCCTTGGGTCATCTGGGGTCAGCTGTCCCGGCTGTGTCCGCTCCCGGCTTCTTGTGCACCCAGCAGAGCACGGGGAGCTGAAAAAGTCCTTGACTAGTGTAAGCATTACTTGGCAACAACTAAAACATCTCCGCATTATCACCACTGTTTCCAGCACAAATCCAAAACACAGCCCCATACTAGCTACTGCGAAGAAAATTAACTCTATCCCAGCTGAAACCTGGACAGATGGAGAGAGTTCTGAACTACACTGGAGCATCTGGTCCCCAATAATGAACAAAAACAAACCTACTTTTGCACACCCCCAAAATTCTGAAAAAGGAGGTGTGGTGTTTGTTTGCAGTGCTGAGGTACTACGTGCAATTCTAAAGAAGGTGTTTTTTTAAGGATTAGTTTTATTGTATTTTCTTTCCCCATGTTTGATCTGGACAAATATAATGAGACTGAAAGTGATTAGAGTGTTAAAATGTACCTTAGGTTATTTGTAGTTTATCAGGTACCAGTCAAGGCTAAGATAAACAGTGATGAATGATGCAACGACTGTCTTCCTAGCAGGGTTCAGTTTCTCTTTATCAAGGGTTTGTCTTCATCAGACACACTGCTGAGAAGATGATAACTTCTTCCAGATAAACATACTGTTACAGGAAACTCTGTTCTGCAGGAAACTTCGAGGGAATTCTCTTACATTAAGCAGACTGCACATTGTGTATTGGAATACCCAGTATCATCTCCACCACATACATCAGAAAGGAATGCATCAATCCTTAGTTTTCATTTAGAGGCAATTACTGTGATTTTATTAAACTTTAAAAAAATTTTTTTTCAATGTTTTAGGACCTAAGTGTTATATTTTAAGGTTTGGTTTGGTGAAAGCATAGAAGTAGGTCTTGTAGCCCTGGAACATTTTTTCACTTTTATAATGGATTTGCATGTTTGTTTGTTTGCCAGATGCATTAGAAACTTCTAAAGTTCTGACAGATGGAAATGTAACCAGAGGCCTGTACTGCTGGGAAGTTTATACTGCAGTTTGCAAATTCTTCCATATGAGAAAATCTGGCAGTTGAAATGTGTGCTGATGTAGTAGGCAGATCAACTCAGGAGCTTGCAGCATATGTGAGTTGTAGTAGGATAAAGCCAGAAACATCTACTCACCCACAGGTGAATTGAAACATTCCCCCCCCGCCCCATATGGCACACAGATGTCAGGCAGGCAATTAATTCCTTGTGGCCCTGAATTCAGCAGCCACAGGAGGTGGTTCCCATCTCTGGATGACGTGTGGGTTAGCCCAGTCACAATACAAGGAAGGACGATGACATGAAAGAATAAAATAAGTCAGCATATTTCCTCCTTTCCTGTGCTGGAGACCAGAGCTCATCAGGGCAATGATATGAGCACCCTTTAGGCAGTCCCATAGGCGATTCCCCTTGCCTGCCATCTCTGAGTGGCTGGTAAGTAGGGAGGAATGGATCCCCTCCAGCAGCTGGGGAATCTGGTTTCATTTAGCCTTCTGTCTGAACCTGATTTCACAGTTGGAATTTTTTTACTGAACAGCATTAGACCCAGAATGTATAATTTTTGCTTAATGATGATGAAGTAGTCCCATTAAGTGCAAAGCACATAACAAAGGTTGAATTTTGATCAGATCAGATTTTTGAGAGGGTTCAGCTCCTATGCAGAACAATACACAGACATACAAAGCTACAAAATTAAAAATATAAATGAGAAGCAGCTCACAATGGTAAAGGCTAACATTAAAGCATAAAAGAACAAAGCACGTGTTTAGACATATTTAGACACGTTCAACACTGATACCTGAACAATTCACAAAAACCAAGTTGTAGGTGAAGCCATTTGCTATAGAGATTGGCAAATTCCCAAGTAGAGACTCTAACCTTTATCAGCTCAGCAACCACAAGGAACAATGAAACTTTGCATTACCTGTTTTTATTATAAGCTAAATGGGAGAAATTACAGTGCCAAAGTGCCAGTGTAATTGTTTTTCAGTTTCACTTTAGGGTGAGCTTGACTCTAGAGAAAATACTCTGTCTGGTTGTTTTCCTCTGATGACAGTGTAGCTTCTTTTTCAGTGAAAGGAGAAAATACCTTTTAAAGGAAAATATGAGCATAAACCCATGAAACCTGATGTGGGAACTCTGGCAGGTATAGTACATAAAACTACATCTAAGCCATTTCTTCTCTTTTGGTTTTACCCTGACTAGAGTACTTACTGACTGTGCTGCTTTTATGTTGCATTTCCTGCTATGGTTTTCAGTGCACAAGCTGTACAAGGTTTTTAAAAAATTTCCCAGTAGTAAATTTGTGTAAAAAAATTCTGGCCTACCCTTGCAGATAAAGTATGTGGTATGAAACAGTGAGAAATGGCTATTTCATGAGCACAGTTTCACAGCCTGGTGCCCCTCTGTGGTAAGCACAACTCTGCATGGTTTGTGTTTGCGCTTTGGCATCAGAGCACCTTGGGAAGCATAGTGTATGAAATGAGCTGCCTTGGCAACGTATGTTGTCTGCTTCCCTGTCCTGCATTGTGGAAGCTGTATTTGGTAATCAAGCTCAATTTTTTCCCTTTATTTTAGTGGGTTTTTTTAGTTAATAGGCTCCGGGCTTATTGCTTACTAGGTTAGTTGAATAGGTTAGTTGAATAGTGTTAATAGGTTCTGGGCAGGGAGGTCAGACTTGCCTTTGCTATGAGGACAGTGCTGTGATGAGATCTGTGACCATTTTTAGTGTGAACTTTCCAATCAGTCAAAAAGGCCTGAACTTTTATATACAGAGTAGCATAGACAGCTCTTGGAGAGTTCCTTGTAGCTCAGGGAACCTGACATCTCAAGATCAGTGCAGTTCTTCAGAACATGGGTTTGAATGAATAACCTGTAAAGAGCTCGAGCTTTAATCTTGGTTTACGCATACTTTAATCCTGATGTGTATACTCTTAAGTGTCCTTTTTGCCTTGCATTGTCCAAATTTGCCACACATTTGCCTCAAAATAAAGGTTCCACTTATGGAAGACAGGAGTATATCTTGGAGAAGTGACCAGTACTTGGTATATCTCAATGCCTTTCTGGTCTTAGGTCACTGGCATGCAGTGGACAGTTAATAAAATGAAGTAGTAGAGCATCGCATATAGGTAGCTATCCCTAGAGATTACAAGTCAAAACTGTCCTTGGTTCTTCCCTTGTCCAATGTCGCTCCAGTTCACCCTATGCCTGCTTTTTCCAGGCAACATCCCCTTCCTTTTGCAGGACCACTGGCCATAGGCTGCCAGGGGTTTCTTGCACATCATCTGCATTGGTCGTTGTCCTGGTTTTGGCTGGGATAGAATTAATTTTCTTCACGGTAGCTAGTATGAGGCTGTGTTTTGGATTTGTGCTGGAAACAGTGGTGATAATGCGGAGATGTTTTAGTTGTTGCCAAGTAATGCTTACACTAGTCAAGGACTGTTTCAGCTCCCCATGCTGTGCCGGGTGCACGGGAACCTGGGAGGGGACACAGCCAGGACAGCTGACCCCAGCTGACCCAAGGGATGTCCCACACCATATGGCATCATGCTCAGCATATAAAGCTGGGGGAAGAAGAGGGAAGGCGGGGATTTTCGTAGTGATGGCGTTTGTCTTCCCAAGTAACTGTTACACATGATGGAGCCCTGCTTTCCTGGAGATGGCTGAACACCTGCCTGCCCATGGGAAGGAGTGAATGAATTCCTTGTTTTGCTTTGCTTGTGCACAGGGCTTTTGCTTTACCTGTTAAACTGTCTTTATCTCAACTCAGGAGTTTCCTCACTTTTACTTTTCTGATTCTCTCCCCCATCCCACTGGGGTAGGGGGAGTGAGTGAGTGGCTGTGTGGGGCTTAGTTACTGGTTGGGGCTAAACCACGACAGTTGACAGTTGTGATGGGGTTGGACCCAGGCCCTTTGCAGCTGCACTTCCCTTCACTGGTGGCAGCAGAGGGGTGAGGGACCATGAGTAGGGGGCCTGTTGGCAGCCCAAAAGTTGAAAAAGCCAGACCCCACTTCCTGTATCAAATGCTGCTTCTTTCAGGGGAAGGTGCAAGGGTCAGCTTTGGAGTTAACAAAGGCATTTGACTGCTCTCAGAAAGCTCAGTATATAGACTTTTAGCTAGATGAATACATTTTATATGCTTTTATTATATGAAATTCCTATGTTAACAAGGAATCTAATAAAAATTGTCTACTACTACTGCAGTCTGTAGTTTTTAACAGCATTCAGAGCCAAAAAATAGGCCAAACTGGCAGGAAAAGGGAAGTATGAAGTCACCTCCACGTTCATAACTACAGATCTCCTTGGTGGAACGAAGCATCCCATGCTAAGAAGTTTATTCTAACTTTTCCCTTTATTCAATCAAACTTCTTCCTGCTATTACTTATATCCTCTCATACATGCAAATAGGGATAGGTGTAGGATGCTTATTTTCATATAAACAGAAACACAAAGTGTATGCTTCAGTTACCCATTGATAACAAGATGCCCAGGGTAAAGTCAGACCCAAGCAGGCTAACAGAGAAAGGAAGCAGGAAGTCAAGCCCTGCTAGAAGAGAGGAGTGCAGGGTTTTGCATTAGTATAAGCAGTGAGAAAAGCCTGAGGAAAATCTGAGAGGAGACACCATAGAATCATAGAATGGTTTAGGTTGGAAGGAATCTTTAGAGGTCATCTAGTCCAACCCCCCTGCAGTGAGCAGGGACAGCTTCAACTAGAGCAGGTTGCTCAGAGCCCCGTCCAGCCTGGCCTGGAATGTGTCTAGGGATGGGGCATCCACAACCTCTCTGGGCAACCTGTGCCAGTGTCTCACCACCCTCAGTGTAAAATATTTCTTCCTTATATCCAGTCTAAACCTACCCTCCTTTAGTTTAAAACCATTACCCCTTGTCCTGTCACAACAGGCCTTGCTAAAGAGGTTGCCCCATCTTTCCTATAGTCCGTCTTTAAGTACCGGAAGGCGGCAATAAGGTCTCCCCGCAGCCTTCTCTTCTCCAGGCTGAACAACCCCAACTCTCTCAGCCTGTCTCCATAGGAGAGGTGCGCCAGCCCCCTGATCACCTCCGTGGCCTCCTCTGGACCCGCTCCAACAGGTCCATGTCCTTCCTGGGCTGGGGGCTCCAGAGCTGGACGCAGCGCTGCAGGGGGGTCTCACTCGAGCAGAGCAGAGGGGCAGAATCACCTCCCTCGCCCTGCTGCCCACGCTGCTTTTGATGCAGCCCAGGATATGGTTGGCTTTCTGGGCTGTGAGTGCCCATTGTTGGCTCATGTCCAGCTTTTCATCCACCAATTAATTACCACTTAATTAGATAATTAGGTAATTAAGTCTGACAAGAGCAGCTTGGGAAATGGAAGTGAAGCTTGAGAGGAGGAAATCTGGAAGAACTCCTGCGGGAAAAAGTGCTTATGGATCTCATGGCTGCAACCCTAATCTGTCTCCTGGGGCTTAAAACCTTACATCTTGTAGGAGGACACCACAGGCAAAGTGTTGCATGCAAAGGCAAATGTGACTGGTGTAATTGTATTGGTTCCCAGCCTCAAAGGGTTCTCACCAATTTCAGAAACCTCCTTTGTTTTTCATTTTTTGTTACATACAGCACGTAGAAATGTAACTGAAGCTGCTTTCGCCCCTTTCTGTTCTGTTTTTCTTATTTTGACCTTATGCATATCTGATTATTCTAGCTTTTGGAAACACACTTATTTAAAAAAAAGAAATGCACATTTTTCTTTCAAGAATGCAAATAGTTCTGTTTAGTAATCTTCTTTTTCTTTTTCAAAATCAAGCATTACTTTCCAAAATCTACAGGGGGCAAAAAGCAAGCTTCATTTACTATTTGCTGCAATATTTAGCTACTATAGAATCCCAATTCATGATACAGTAAATAATTCTAGTGTTTTGTCAGATATACCTTTTCTCCTTTATTATGTTGTTTTCCTTCAGAATTGTGTTAGTATTGAAGACATACCATAATGCTTCTTAATACTAAATTTTTTACAAGTGTGTCTGTCATACACACTCATTTCCTACCTTGAAATTATTGTTTTAGAAAATATCCCCTTAGTGTATGAACGAAGATCTCCATTATGTCTTATGTTTAGGATTTTGGAAAAAGTAAATTAATGCAGAAATAACCCTTTCAGACTAAAAATATTAAAATTTCTGGAACAGATTAGCAATAATGCAGTTGCTGAAACAAACAATGTTTCACAAGTAAGGTCACAGCTAAAAAATGCAAACCAAACAAGCCATACTCCCCAAAGGCAGTTTTAATTTAAGAGCAAATTCTCCTCGCTTTCATATTGGATCTCAGATATGTAAAGCATATTGCACTCTGCGACTAAAATAAGGCTCCTGAATGCCCCTTATTTTGGAGATTATCACTCATTCCTGTACTAAAATTACTTCTGTTCCATACAAATCTATTGTTCCTTCAGCTTTGTTATAAACTGTTTATTTGAAGAATTGTGAAACAGGGTTTTATCATACTCTCACAGAATAGCTCCTAGAGGAATTTACTGTCTTGGAGAAGCCACTATTTTTTGATCACGTGAGATTGCATCCTGACTCTTCCTTTTGTATTGCATTCAGCTTCTTGGCCATGGAAGACTGAGAAATTTAAACTGAAAAAAACCCCAGTTTGTCGCAATGCAAAGGGATTAACTATTCCTTAGTCCAAGCTCAATGCGTGGAGCTATATCTTGTGAATGATTTGTTCAGCTGAATTCATTCGTTTCCAGCTCACGAATCTTCTGGTTTGTGTTTTATTTGTTATTATTTTACTACCAGTATTATTGCAGTGCCAGGAAATTGTAGTTACAGAAGAGGATTCTGTTTTGACTGTAGCACAGACAAAAAGGTTCCTGCCTCACAAAACTTGCAGTTTAAGTATAAAACACAAGTGTCTGGAGGACCTATGTGCTGAGACAACAGGGAAGTAACAATCACTGAGAGGTACTGTGGTCGTGGTATGCCAAATTGTTTTCAAGTAACAAGTTTCAAGTAACACAACAAGGGAAGGTTTTTACGCAGGTACTTGAAAGAGAATAGTAATATTAATTTTGCAAATATTAATGGAGAGATTCTCCAAGTTTTGAGTGCAAAGCAGATATAAATGCAAAGGCAGAAGTTTAAAAATGTAAAATGTAGTGATTAGGCAACAAGCATCACTGGCAGTGAAAGTTGCAGTCTGACCTTGATATTATATGAGAGATGCCAAATATAGATGGATTGTGTTACAAGGAGCTTGCGGGTCTCATTGACAGGGCTTTAA
>VZTV01040507.1:0-32043 GCA_013400875.1 Anhinga rufa | reverse complement strand
TTCCAACCCAAACTGTTCTGTGAAATAGCAGGAACAGATTAAGCAACATTTCTGTTTTCGGTCAGCATTGATATTGCCTCTGATTAACTCAATTTCTGTCTTGGTGGCTCCGTGCCACAGAATTGATTACTCCATGAATATTTTCTTCCATTTAAATGTGAAAATGGTACAGCATACAGCAGCTTACAGTCCAGAAAAAAAAGAAAAAGAAGATATTTTATGAGGACAGTAACTCAAGACACTAAATATATTCAATATATCTGAATGCTTAGGTTGCATGTCTAATGAGCCAGTTAGAACAAGCTGCTCTACTGATGTCCTTTATGATGGTAGCGATCACATCTGCTCTCTATCTCATCTGTCATGATTTATAATGTCTCCCATTTCTCCTCTTCTCTTCCAACTGACACTGCAGCTGCAGCCCTGCCCAAGTTTCAGAGGAAAAAACCTGCAGTTAAGCCACTGCGCGGCTTCACTAGACACAGAGCCACCACACGAGTGAGTTCAAGTTTCCTTCTCTTCTGCATGCACCCTGTCCTGAATCCCGTATTACACAAGCATTGGCTTCTCATGCTCAGAGAAGTCTCTGTTACGGCTGCCCAGCTTACTACCAATGACTTTAATAATTTATTTTTTTAGCTCTGTATTTCTGCATGAGATTAGAGTTAACATCTACAGACGCTGGCAATGTGGATACTTGCATAAAATAAGCTTCCTACATTCATTTTGTTGAGCTATTGCCCACTCTTTCTATATTTCAAAATGTACTAGGTTACAAGTCACGGAATAAGGAAAATTTTATTCTGGAAGTCATATGGGAAGCCTAAAAGTTGTATTCTCAGAGTCAGCACTCCATCAGGTCCCTACCACTTGGTGAACAGATTGTGTTTGCCCCTCCAGTTAACTGGAGGACATTATGATGGATTCATCCTTGTGATCCAAAAATATGGCACTCACTATGGTCTCCTTGAGGAGTCAATTAAAAGAGCAAGAAACATTGTACTGTCGTTCTTATTCTATGGGCATAGATGAAGCCCTGCCCTAATTCACAGCTAAGCCTCTGCTTCTACCACAGTCCACGCTTCTGCCAAAATTAGAGCTGTGGAAATGATCTTAAAACACCAGATCCTGTGGTGATTTGGTAATTAATTATACTAACTCAGCACAGGCCTTGCACAAGTGCAGATGACTGGAGAGCAGCCTGGGCAAGGAAAAGACCTGACCTCATGTACTTTGGTGACATGTGGCATCCAGCCCACAGCTGGAGACAGCAAAACAACAAATTACAACATATCCCTCCTGTTTCTGCTGGCAGGTACCTGTACCTGGGGGCACTCAAAGAGCCCAGTGTGAGCTACAATATGCACACAGCTAAAGACTGGCACTCTGGAGCCATGAAAAACACATTAAGAGAGGTAATTCCAACGGTAAAGCAACGCTAAATAATAACGGAAGCAGCAGCGCTCAGCTCCCTGCTGCACCTTGAGAGCTGGGGTTGCTACTGACTGCCGACTGCTTGCGAAAATCTTATTATTTCATCTCTATCCTCACAAGGTGCTAGCAGGCACTGTATTATTTTTAATTTTATCCATAAGTATATAAAGGATTCAAAGAAATCCTAAACCCATTATTTTGCCTTACCTTGAATTCAAATAGCACCTTTGCTTCACCGAGTAAAATCCATCCCACGTGAATGCAGAGAAAACACTTAAAACATAGCTGAGTTTTGGTGAGCACTTGAGCATTTCAGCTAACAATACATCAGAGAATATTTTAAGAGCTTTTCAGAATCTTATAACATAAAAGAGGAAGAAAGTCAACTAATCAATGCACCATAATGACAAAGTGAACTACATATGGAGGAGCTAACTGTGGGTAATTTTTAAGAAGCTGATGCATAATATAAGAACCCAGCCCCCATTTAAAGCTGTTTATTGTCCCTGAATTTTTATAAATATAGTTTTCACTGACTTCTTTTCCTCCAAACTTTCTGAATTAATTAACTTTTGACTGTGGATTATTTGTCAATCAGATTAAGCATTCCATCAAAATAAATTAAAAAAAGGTATTATTTTCTCATGTATACACTCTATCATTTTGCTGGGTAATATATAAAAACATTAATTTTGTGTAGGAAAAGTCTCCACTTGCAGCATGCCTCCTGAGAGAAAAAGAAAAATGCAAAATACCTACACTATTGTATTAAAAGACAGCTCTGCTGGAAACCATGGCAACTCAGCATGTTGGATCCGAGATGTACAGTTCTGTTTGGATCGCTGATGCATGCTAAACCACGCAGGGTGCCTTTATCTGTGGTTCCAGGGACGGGGACAGATTTGGTTTGTGGATGTAGAAGAGGAGGGAAGATATGAGAAGACGCCCTCAACCTCAATGATGGAGCCACCGGTACTTCTCCCTGATTATTTTTTTTGTGATATCCCTGATTATTAGGTATCTTCTAATAAAGTCAACGAGCAGGAGCTGCCTGATCAAGTCTTGGTGCACTGAAGAGAACATCTGTTGCAGATTATCGATTCCTCATGCAGTATTTCCAAGCTTGGGTTTCAGAACCAGCCCAGCCCAGTGGTGCCATCACTGAACAAGGCACCAACACCCTGATTTTGAGCAATGCCAAATGCCTGCTGGGTCTCTCTCCATACCTGAACATTCAGCTTTTCTGGAAACCCAGCCACAGATGTTCAGGATTCCGGACTAACACGGCATCTGTAGCACCCATGAGAACAGCTTTGCATTTCCGCGCAGTGAAAACGTCCCATGCACAGCATTCCTCCAAAGTTCTCTACCAGGAGACTCTCCTCCATCATCACGCAGGTGACTGCTGTTCTCGCTGCTCTTGCTCTTCTTATGGAAGGAAAAAAGCTTCTGTCCCCACCATATGGTAAACCACAGAGTATGTGCCATTAACCAAACATCTGTGCAACAGCAAGGAGCCAGAAGCAGGATAGAGCCTTTGTCACATTAAGGAACAGTTTAATTTCTGCAGATGAAAAGCATTCTTCGTTATGCTTACCTGAAGACAGGCCTTATAGGCCAGCTCAGCAGAGCTTCTGCTCAGCCTACCCAACACCACAGCTCCAGGTGGGAGAGACACCTTGTGCTGCACTTCCAGAGCTCAGCAAACAGGAGCGAGCCTACGCCAAAGGCACCACCTCTGCAGCTTCCCATCTTCTCTGAGTTCCAGCCTGGTGCAGGTCGCCTCCCTGGGAGCGGCACGTCCGCGCCTGAGCGAGTCACCCTGGACTGCCCTCCAGGCAGCGGAGGGGATTGGGTATGGGGTTCAGCTCATCCAAGTCAACGGCTAAAACAGGCCAGATGAATTGCTTGAAGTATTAAAGGAGATCAGAGTGACTGCCTCAGGAACAGATGTGTGGATTGCAAGCATCTAAAATTAGGTGAGATGAATCCAAGCCAGAGGTGAAGTGCTTGAGGTGAAGATCTAAATGCTTCATTTTGCTAAGGTCCCGCGGATGCTGGGAAGTTCCCTGAGCAGTGCAGACAAGAAGGCTGTCTCTGCCCTGCTCCAGAGTGAGTGGTGATGATAGGGGACACACCACCAGCATGCACAACGGCGGGTAGCCCAGTGCCACCCTGAGAAGCAAAAGCCCAAATTCAGTCAGTCATATGCGTGCAACAGCATAGAGCGTATCTTTTTCCTTCCTTAGTTTTCCTGTGCAAGAAAAGAAAATCTGTGAATCTACCTCAAAACCCTGTGCCTTGGTTAGAAGAGCAGCCTGACCAGATTAATCTCATCCAGTTTTGCCAATACCGGGGACATCTCCTGGTGAGCCTGTCACCCCAAGCTCCATTCAACAACAACATCAACAGGAGTAGACGCTTCCCGGCACTCTTCATCTGACCTATTTTAGCCTTTTAGCTCATGATGAAATGAATCATTCTTATTTCTCTCCTCTGACTATAAAGCAAGTCTAGACAAGTAACTCAGATGTTGATACTTAAATCTGGATAAAGTAATTTCACTTCTGGGGTCTGTATCTGACTACAGCTCTTTTACCGCCTTGCCAGAGCAAATCACTTCACTTCTGCCTCTCTCACAGTCCCTTCATCAGCAGCACAGGGATAAAACATTTTATTAGCATTGTAAAAGCATGGAAAATAATTGCATGGAAGTTTATGATTAAGTCTAGGCAGAAAACAGCACAGCCTTATACCAGAATTTAGGTTAAGAAATAAGTGTAAGAGTGAACGTACTCTAACAACCACTTTCTCTGTGCACCAGTCACAAAGGACTGCGTATTTCACTAAAATGTTTTACGTTATCTGTCAACTAAGACGCTTGGTTAATAGCGCTACACTGACAGGCTGGGGCAGTCATTACCGCAATGCTGGTTAAATGCTCCGACAAACGCTTTTCTGGTGTCCTGTTATTAAACAACAGCGGATGCTGGGGGAGTTCCCTTGTGGGACAGCCTGCAGCGACAGCGTTCCCCTTTGATGCCAATCAGCCTTTGCTTTGGAGAGCAAATGCGTGGTGAGTGTTCAAAGAAGAGGGTTAGCATCTCAACAGGCTAACACAAAAATCCGGAGGGTGGAGACCTGCTGTTTATCTTAAAAGCATAGAAAAATGTGATTCTGGACTTTGTGGACATTGTGTTCTTCCTCTCCTCTCCTCTCTTTTCTGTGCTTCCAAACACATAGGAACTCATTCTTGTTAATGAAACAAGGAAGATTACCCCAGCTGCAGTGCTGTGGACACAAGGCCCACTATCCCAATTTCCTTTGTAATGTCCTCACACCTGGACACTCTGTCAGCGGAAGTCAATTAAAAGCAGCTTCACAAAACCACATTTAATTTCAAAGCTCTTCTCCTGGGGAAAAAATTGGCCTCAGCAATCTGACCCTTTATGTATTGACAAGGCAAGGTCGACAAGCTTCTGCAACGCCGGCTGGTGAACTTCAGGAGCAGTCCATACAGTTGCCATGTCTTCTCAATTCCCAAGCGAGCAGAAAGACATCAAACTGGCTGTGAACAAACCAGACGCAGGCAAATTTTCATAGGCTACTTCTGTGAGCTCCATCAGTGGCAAGCTATGCTTCTTTTAGAAGAAATGAAATGAAAAATCATTACTTATCTTAATCATTGCTAAGGGTTTACCATGCTCTGAGATCAACATCTCAATATTAGCTCTTCCCTGAGAGCCGGACAGGAAGATTTTGAGGAGCACAACAGCTGAATCTCAGAGGGTCCAGTCTATTAATCACCAAAATGTATCCTGTTTCATTATCTACCATCAGAGTGTAATGCAATTAATGCACATTATACATTAGAGATATTTATTAGTCCTCCAGTATGTATGGACTCACACTCAAGGCAGTGGGAGCCTGTTATATGCATTTCAACTTTTTTGCCAGTGGCAAGGAGCTCAGTCAGGTTAGCTCTGCAGGGATTCCCTACTTGCGAAGAGCATGAGCGTTCCCCATACGCTTTAAAGTCACCATTAATTTATCACGTGAAATGGCATGTACAGGATGAGAAGTGATGCCTGGAAGTCTCCTGAATGGTCTGGAGGGCGGCGCGATGTGTTCGTGACATTCATGAAAGGCAGCACCAAACCCAGACCCTGAGCAGAGACCATCGCTGGTCACTTGTCAAGCAAATACGGGCTGATTTGTGCCTCTGTGCTAAAATCACACACAGTTGCGTGCCCGGTTTCAGTGTGAAACCACCCAAAATGCAACATGTTTGAGTTTCATTCTGAATTTGGTATTTTGAGAATGCCCATTTTGAGAACGCCCTTACCCATCGCTGCGAGATGAAGATGTGTATTTCTGGACCCAGAGGACCAAAGTCCCCATTGTTACCTAGATGTATGCATTGCGACCACACACAGCACCCAACAGACACGGGTGACTTACCCATCAGGTGAGCATCCTGCACCCTAATATTCTTTCTGTGGTAACAATGGAAAGTAGTGATTTTTCTGAGTTGCCCTTGCTATGGGTCGTTATAGCAAGTGCTATGTGATCAGCGATAATTGCCAGGCATGCTGGCTGTCGTCCCCTCACCTGGCTGACAACAAGCTCTCTTATAGCCAGGCTAGCCAAAACCACAGAGGCCAGACAAAACCAGTAGCACCTGGTGGGAGTGACTGGGAGGGAGTAAGCTCTCAGCTCCATAGGCGTAAGCGCCACACAGGCACTGCAAACAGGGTGGAAAAGCATTACGCAGTAACAAGCACCTAATGGCTCTGAGGAAGGGTATTAAGTAACTAACTAACATTGATTGATATAAAGACACCTGCTGCTTTGAGATGCTTTACAAAGGGTTTGCTCGATAGGACTATTGTGCAGAACCTACTAAAACAGAGAAGATGCCCATTGGGAGGAGCTATATAGTATTTTTCTACTGCAGCCTGTTTACCACAAAATTGAAAGTGGTAAATTACTCTGACACTGCTAACAGCTACAGCTGCTTTAATCAGACAGGGGTCTATTTGGTTCCAGCAGATACCATCCTAGTTTCTAGACAGACCATAGGGTCTGGGAAATGCAATGACATGGCCTTGAATCCAAGTGTTTCCCTGATTTTTATAATCATATTTTAAGAAATGGGCAGGCCAAATGGAGCAAAGCTTATGTGGATGAACTGTTAGAATTACAGTCAGGAGTGTCTGTTTCCGCTCTTCAGTAGAACCAAAAATAACGTTGTTAATAGTGATCACTGGATTTAGAGAATATAAATCTAATCATGATTAAATTCTTTTCCCTGGGAGCTAAGCCAGGAACTCAGCTGCTATCAGGACTGAGATTATGGATGCATTTACAGACCAAAATTGCTGGAGCCTGATTCTATTCCTTAGTTTTGCTTTCAAAAAGACATTTAGTAGGACTACGAGGAACACAACTTCAAAAGAAGCTGACTGCAAAAGCCGTATCCACACTGTTCATCCTTCATCTCCTTACCCTCTACTTCATGTGGTTTTGGTACCTTTGGAGAAAGGGAGAATGATTCCCCTTCTCCACTCAGAGTTGGCAGGAGTAATCTGCCAAAATGCAGGTACCCCTGGTGATGCCTGTACAGGAGCTATTCCACTTGGGGCCTTCTGAGGAACATTCTGAAGATGACTATTAGGTTTGTCAGATCAGTTGTGTACCCAGGGAGTCCTTATTTTTTTCCATGAACAATATAAAGATCTAAGGTGACGAGTACAGATGTAGAGATCTGCAGTGCAGACAGACCAAAGTCAGGTGAGATGTATCCAAGTCCAACCTTGTAAAATGAAACGACTCAGATACTAGTATGAGATGAACACACTTGTAAATTCTGATTTCTCAGAGTGTTTGCTTACCTAGGATCACAAAGAAACTTGGTCTTTTCACCTTCTTCTCTCCAAATAAGCCATTCTCGGAAAGAGGGATGAACAAACATTCGTGTCATGTCTCTACGTTTGATAAGAAACATAGAAAGGTTCTCCATCCTCTGCTGAAAGTCATCCCACTCCAAAGTGCCCTCAATGTTACCTGCATTAATGGCCTGAAAAATATGTTCATCTGTTAATGGATGCAGAGATGCCACTGCCACATTCAAGAGAGGCATAACCCGATCAAAGGAAGACTGTGTTGGGAACTTCATATTGCACTGCAACAGGTAAACTTCTGACAGAGACACTGGGACTACTTTGTAGCTGGAGCTTTTTAGTACTAGGTATCCTTTCTCTATAAGATCAAAAGTGAGTTTTAGGTACAGATAGGACCCTTGGCTCAAGGTCTTGAGGTGAGAACTGAGTTTGCCAAACGTAGTGTTGTCCATTTTGCCATTAAGCGAGATGTTGTTCTGGATCTCCGAGCTGCTGTGTATCCGATGAAGGATATATGCCTGCAGGTCCTGGTCTATGGCTTCATTCTCTTCCAGTCTATCCAAAAATATTCTGTGGAAGGGCAACAGCTTAATTATTTCCTACAAAGAAAGAAGAAGAAGAAAAAAAAAAGGATACTCATGCTGGCAGTGTTTATTATTCATTATGTAAACTTAATTCATATTACAATAGCACCTTTGAGACTCCTTTAAGACCTCTTCCATCAGGGCTAGCACACAAGATGGCAGTTTGTGCCCTCAGGACCTCACAAGCTCACCTATAATCAAGTAGGTTGAGTGTGAAACATGACTGAAATAAAAATCAAGGACACTGTTCCTAATACCGCATCCACAGAAAGGGCTGTAAAATTCATACAGAGCATTGCCCTTGTTATTCCTACCGTTATTCTGCCGTCATGTCAGAGGGGATGGACAACCAGATGACAGACCTGACGCCAAAAGAAATTTTGGTGAAGCTGAGCTAAATACCTCCCCAGGAGCACGCTCCCGTATCACACAGCTGCAATTAACAGGGAAACGCACGGAAACATCAGGACAGATAATAGCGAGTATTTTCCAGTGCAAAATAAATACATCTATCTACTGCAGAATAGCGTGGCCAGGGATTCTCTCATCTGCTGAGCTCACTGATGATGCTTATGCAACATAAACCAAAGCTCATCAAAGGCCTTTCCAAAGGAATTCTTGTGTCATGGGCTCTCAGTCACGGTGACACAGGGAGAAATGATGCAACAGGGCTGGGCAAGGCAGTTGCAGGAGAAGCCATCAATTCTCCAAAAAAATAAAGAAGGTGAGCACAGTGCAAAAATAAAGCTTGCAGTGAAAACTGTAGGGTTGCAAAACCTTAATTAAATGAGGAATTCAAGTCATAGGGATGCAATTTACCTATAATTACATAAAGATTTCTTCCAAATGATGTTTAATCTACTCCACTACTAAGCAAAAAAAGAAGTGCAGCACCAAACAGCAGATAGCCTGTGCTTTCCTGGTGTCTTAGGGAGCAGCTGCCGTTCCCAGCTACAAAGGCAGCGTGCAGCAGCTGGCTGCCTTGATGGAGCTGGAACCAGCACTCAGCTCCCTGCCAGGAGGACCACAGTAAATCAACCTGTGGATCTCAGTAAATATTAGCAAATCTCAGTAAAACTTCTGAATGGAGCTCCATAAAAATGAACCGTGCAGCCCTGTGCTAATGAAAAAATGGCTAATAATGAAAGAATGAGAAATGCAGAGCTGCAGACACGCCTTTCTGCCCGGACCAGCTGGTCCAGCTGAAGAGTGGCTCTGAGCTGGCTCCCAAACATGTGTCTCGTCCCTCTGACGTCTGTCTCCTCTGCGCTCATGGCTCCGAAGCTCAGTGTGAATGTGCCCACAAGTGATGCTTGCAAATCAACGAGCTCTACTGTTAAACAGTTGAAAGAGCAGGTCTGCCCTAACTGGGTCATTGTGTTTGCTTCCCAGCTTGCTCCCTTCAGACAAGTAGCTGAGCCAACAAACTAAGGTCAGCTTAATCCTTATGCCAAGAGAGTGGTGAGGAGTAAAGACAGGCTGAAGGTAAAAAACCTGCCCAGCTGCAAACTAAAATAAAAATACTTAAGAATAACCCAAACAACATTCAACTTAGAGCTTCAGCACCTGCTCAAGATATTCTTCGTTGAGCTGAATGTCTTGGCCCAACATTGACTCCTGCAGACTGAAACAATCACGCTCTCACGCTCTGGATCATGCAGAAGGGGTATGAAGATATGCACTCCTTTGCCCTTCCACATGGAGGAGAGGATGTTCTTGAGCAGCACAGGCTGACAGACATCAGGCCTCACCCTCCTAATAAGCTTGGCAAGTAAGTCGCACGTTGGCATGTGAGCTGTCTCACTCAAACGAACTAAACTATTTGCTGAGGAACATTTATTGACATGGGTAAGTGATGCTGGATTAGATCCCTGCAATGCTGTAGAGTGAGTTTGGGGACATGAATGTAATCCCAAGTACAAAAAAAGCCGAAAGGACAACCTGAAATAAAGGCTCTTAAGCAAATCCAGATGTCCACTAAGATCTTTACCAAAGCCCATCCTGACAACGACACAGTTTATCACAATTCCTGCTCTCAGCATACCTGTAGACTTGTCCTGACTGTCACCACCAGCTTCAGCCAGGAAGGGAATTTTCCAATCATTTTGCTCAGGAACGATACTATAGTGTCTCCATAATCTGGTTTGTGAAATTCAGCTTCATTTAAACCATCAATTAATATAATGAAATCTTCATCAGGGATCTTCCTCTCTAAGACAAAAAGAAGCAAGAGTCTATTGTTGGCATATGCTATCAACATGTACTACAGATTCTGATCTGTATAAAGTTTGCTCTCATTCCTGAAGTACTATTGATAAATCCTGCTATCAAAAAGCTCAGTATTTCCAATAGCAGGTTAGCTTTTCCCTTTGACTTTAAATTGCATGAGGAAATTTTCTAAAAAAAAAACAGCACAAAATGTTCATTGATGACATGAGCAGTCTCCGTGGTGTTCCAGGGAGAACAGAAATTCATAAACACCCTGCGTTCAGTACTGCTAAGCACTGAAATGCCATCTTGTCCTTGCCTTACGTTACCAAGTTGCATTTAATTCCTAACATACTGTTAATATCCCTATGAAAAACACATTTTGCACTATAATTACCATAGATCCTTTTTCAGTTGCCTTCTCTGTAAGATTATTGGGTACACTAGAAAACATACTTTATGACTCTCTGAAATCTTGGGAGTGAACAGTGCCTGAGTTTTATACCCACATCTCATGTTTCTCATAAAGCCTGAGGGAGAGAGGAGAAAGCAGGGAATAGGGGAAGAATCAGAACTTTGTTCTCTTATATATTATTTAGACGCCTTGAGATTAAAATATATATATATATATATATATATGAGAAACATGAATCTAACTTTCTCAGTGACATTCACCATTAACGGCTGCATAATAATTTTGTCCCAGTAGCATTAAAGCTTCAACAACACCTTGTAAAAGACCTGCTGATATTTTTACAGAGTCTTAAATGTTATATATATTAAAACCAATTTCCAGACACTGTTCATTTTGTTACAAAACACTTGGTGCAAATCAGCTTGCCAGCACTCTCGATCAGCAAGGTTGAAAGATGGGAGTCCTGATTGTTGGCTCCATTGGAGCTGTGTTGAGTGCAGAGTCCAAGATAGAAAAAAAGCTTTTATATGAAATTTTTCCACCCCCCAGAACTTAGGTCCAGATGAGGGTCAACCTGCTTGGCAAGAAAAATAAGCACCCTCTGAAATGCTCTGAATCCAATAGCTGGAATACCTCCTAAGGAGTTACTGTAATAACCACAAATTATTTTCCTTTGGAGCAGTGGTTCCTAAATGTATCTCTTTTTTTTTGGCTGAGAGTGTTGGTAGGAAAGAGTAGCCATACTACTCCTACAGTGATATTTCTCCATACTAGGAAAATCAACTGCTGGTGAGATGTGCTGGCTCTACGTGTGCTTGGTGCCTGGTGGAACCACACATGTTGGACCCAGATGCTGCTGCTCAGAGTTTGGACACTGTTTTTTGAAGAGCTGATCTGAACAACAGGGCTTTGAATTTGGTAGAAGATGCATGTGTTTCATGTTGGCTCCTACACTGTCATACGTAGGGTGGTAACAGAAAATTATCTGAACTATTTTTGCAGCCAACTTGCAGCACGCCATTTTAATAGACATTGTTTTGCAGGACAAGAGAGTCCTGAACTCTGCAATGCTCTGACAGTTTTCATGGCAACGAGCAAAGATCTTAAATTTAGTGATTGTCACAACGAATTAGTTATATCTTGCAGAGGAAAGAAAGAAAAGGAGATAAAACCGGCGCTGCATTAGAAAAAGCTCTGAAATCTGTAATCAGCATAAAGTTGCCCTAGCAGCTTTACACAGGGTATCTATAGACTTTTACGGTATCAGCTCTTTTGGTGAAAGCTTCGAATTCTCAAAAGCACACTAAATAACGGCACAAAAAGGAAAAAATGTTCACCCCTAAACAAATAAATCAGAACACATTGCCATATGCAGAGCTGTGCCTGGAAACTGTTGCTTGTTTTCACTTTCAGGACTGCGAGGCCGCATTTGGGATGTGGAAGAAAGCAAGAAAAGAGAGAGCCAAAGCAAGCTGTCATTAGCATTTCATCTATGGCCCTGAAACACACACCAGGAGGAGAGGGCTGGTTAACCCCTCACTTCCAAACAAGCATGATGGCATATTCTCAGCCTCTCCAGATCCCACGTCTTCCCTGCAGCTCTTGACGCAGAAGGATTCATCTATTGCGTTGTTTAAATGCCCAGATGCAACTAAGCAGCATTTTAAAAATAATAATTAAAAAAGGTGTGCGGGAGCTCAGGGAGAGCATGGGGAGGGTCATTACGATACCTTTGTGCAGATTTTCCAAGGGCTCCAGGACTCCCCTCCGGAAGGAGGCCATGGGGTCTTGCACGCAGGACCTCAGGCTGAGCATGCTCTGCAGGTGGGGCTCTCGCAGGAGCTGCTCCCTGTAGGCAACGAACTGCGGCGAGCGGCAGAGCAGGGCGGCCACGTTGTGCACAAATTCTGGCACCAGGCAGGTGTAGGCATTATCAGCTTGGCAGTAGTGATAAGCAACAACCTAGCAAAGAAAAAAGGAATGAGAAATGCATCTGCCTCAGACACAAGTTGGGCAAGTTGTTAAAAGCAGCATTTTTTGTTTGGTGAGTTTGATGTATTTTGGCGGGTGAAGTCTTTAAGAGTACCAAGAGTTAACTGCCTGTGACAAGAATCCAGATGAATCAGTTGGTAAAAACAGGCACTGATCCTGAAAAATGACTGGACCTGCCACTTAAGAAATAAATGAAATTAAGCTGTAGCCGCTCGCAGAGATGGACAGTGCCAGTAACTGACATATGGGAAGCACCGTGCTGATCAGGGAGAGATAGGATTGCGCTCCAAGCTCCGTTTAAGGACCTGGTGTTGGTAATAACTTGTGATTGTTTTCTTGTATTTATTTTGTATTTGCTGTTTTCAAACATTGAGCTCCATAGAAGCAGGCACGGAGCACTAGCCGAGTACCTTACAGCAAGGTAGCATCTGCAAATGACAGATTCCCATGAATGTGGAGGGAATGTCAGGCTTACTATACATTACTCATCCACTGTGATCCTGCTCTTCATTCAGCAAATCAATTCCACTAAAAATAATTAAAAAAAAAGGAAACCTTCCTCTTCCCAGGTCACCTGATTTTCCCAGCTATTCAAACTCTGCTATAACTCACTAAATTCTGCCCACTTATTAAAATAAGTGGAAAACCAGTGATATCTTCTCAGTTGAGTCTGCCAACTTTCCTGCGTTCTTTTCCAATATTAAAAAAAGGCCGACAAAAATCTCTCTCTGCTTGTAAAGCACTCGTCAGGCTGCTCCAGTACTGCTCCATCCACCAGCTCCTCCTGCTCCCTTGCTGGCACCAGCCTCCTCATAGCACCGCCTGGCCATTTGGTGTGAGCCCCTGCCAGGTCAAAAAGCTTTTCTCCAGCTCCCATTCACTGGGTTTTCTTTTCAAATGTCACTGATAGTATCGAAAAATATCCTGGTGGAATCAATTTTGTACCAAACCTACCACTGCCCTGGAGTCCTGTAGCACAGAATACAAATATTGCAAAATAAACCACATTTCTAAACTGGGAAAGGACAATATAACCGAGGACACCGCACACGAGATTTCTGTGGCCCCTCTGGATGCCTTGTGAGCTCAGATGAAACGTGGCCTGTGGCTGCTGGCCGTGATTAAAGCTCTCTGGCTTTCGATCTCCAATAACCAGCCCTTGGCTCGCGGCAGGCTCCAAGGTGGACGGGGTGGTGTATCCAGCCTCTGAGCTCTGCCACCGTGATGGATGGTACCAAGAAATGAAAACATCAGGCTGTGGGGGCCTTGCACAGTGCTGGCTCAGCACTGGCTTTTCATTTTAAATAGAAATATATGAAATTACTGATGGGGTATAATGCAATAATTTCCTTTCACAGTCAAAATGAGGTGTGATGCATAGCGTGATGATAAAGCTAGGCTGTTATTTCAAGCATCAAGCCCTAATACATGTGCTTAAGCTTTAATGGATACCTCCAAATTCGTAACAGAATTTTTCCTACCAGCCAGTTAAAATATAATGTATTCCCTTACAGAACAGCACTGGGTAAAGTAATAATAAAGGCAGTGATTTCTTTCCAACAATCCTATTTATTTGGGGATTGTAACTTGTGGATTCCACAGTATAAAGTTCTTAAGCAGCCACCCCTTGATATCAGGTTCCCAGTAACAGAAACCAAATCACTGTACGCAGAGCCCTTATTTCCTACACAATAGGTGTGTAGACAGAAAAATAAAGTCTCCTTTTTATGAGAGGCCAGTTAATTTCTTCCAGGAATCTGAAGAACCATGTCATGGAAAAGGGGACACACCTAGTGTCCACAAAGGGAATGGTCACTGCTAGATATTGGGACATACATACAGTTTGTCAATTAACTTAAGTTTGTTGATTAACTTAAGCCTCTTCACACACATTCTTGATCCTTGTGCTGGATTTACTGGTATATTGACTAAGCCTTAAACAGTAGGATAAATGCAATGCAATGCTTAATAGGTAGATCTGAAGCTAAACCAGTAAGCAATGGAGATTTTGGAAAGGCAACCAAAGGAAAGGCATTACGATGTTCTCAGAAATGCAACCACGCCAAAATTTCATCTTCATGTTATTTTTTCTCTGTGACATTTTCTCTATCTCCAAGTCAAAGAGAAACTGCCAAACGCCAGTGCTGCAAGCTGAGCCTTGTGCCAGAATCAGGCTCCTCACTTACACAACCAGAGTTGGGTGGGAAACAGTTTTCTCATCCTGTAAAACTTTTCAAGGTTTCAAAGCATTTCCCTGTTCCACCCTTGGGAATGAGACTCAGGTTAATGTGACAAGTGAAAGAAAAGAGACTTCAGGAACAACCAGCAGGTTGGTGTGGATGGGCTCATCCCCAAAGGGATTCAAACCCCATTCTTTCTCCCCCGTATTAGGTGAATGCCTTCAATACCTGGCCACTGATGCTCTGGGGAAGGTCTCTTTCCAATTATTTCACTTTATAAACTTTATTAATTGCTCAAGGATCCAGCAAGAGAGAATGATTACCATCTTCACTGCTTAGGATTCTAA
The DNA here is from genome assembly GCA_013400875.1 of Anhinga rufa. Classification (NCBI taxonomy): domain Eukaryota; kingdom Metazoa; phylum Chordata; class Aves; order Suliformes; family Anhingidae; genus Anhinga; species Anhinga rufa. The sequence goes on along the minus strand of VZTV01040507.1, from coordinate 16,980 downwards.
GACACATGAGATCATGTCCAGACCTTGCTCTACATCTGAAATGACAACTCCATAGGCTAGTTGTAATTCTGGGGCGTTATTAGTCTCTCCTCCTTTTGCTTGGCTGGACAAGCCAAGAAGTACATAAAAAAAAAAAAAAAAGAACTTTTATAGCCTGGAAATAAACTTTTCATTGAAAAAGGTGTGCTCCCAATAAAAGCTTCATTTTCCATAAATTGAACTACTTTAAAGAACTGCTTCAAAAAGGGCCAACCATCTCTCATCATAAACAAAATCCTTGAATTAAAAATTTAATTTTATCTAGAAACTGTGTTACAATACATGAAACCATCAGGGAACAGCATGCTCTTCCAAAGGTATGGGCATGCCTGGATGTTGTCACCAGTAAACATTTATCTTTGTCCAATACAATTTAAGGCAAAATTTTTCTAATCATCGTTTCAATTTGAACTTTATCATCACATAGCACAAAACACTATAAACACTAAATTGGGCTTCCAAAACTTTTAAACCTTTATTTCAACTATCAGGTTTGTTAAATGATGTTTACAAAGTTGGAATCTGAAAAATTCCTTACTCTAAAGTTTGATTAAATTTAAATCACCAGATTGCAAAGATTAAGTATACAGCGCCTATAACCAACACCAATGCAAGCGAAATGGATTACAACGAAGCACGGGAAATTAACACCTAGATCAAGAGAACTGTTCAAAATACCTGTTTGTGTCATTTTTGCAAGGGCTGAGAATGCGGTTTCGAAAAGTTGAGTGGCTCCATGTCGAGAAACCCATGTATTATGTTGTTTATATTAAATATCAAATGCCAAAAGTTACAAACTTGTACAATTTCCTTTCTTGCTTGAAAGGGAGCTTCACAATAATTCACACTTGTATGATGCATATTTTACTTCCAATGACTACCTCCTGTACCTAAAATGATTTGGAGACTCTAGCTGGCTACACACCAAAGACGTACATTTATCATGAGCTTTCTGGTAGCCAATTTTTTTAAACATTAATTATGTGTTATAAGGCTTGAGAAACACCAGACGTGGTGAAGGCAGAGCACTGCCTCTAACAGACCATGGCCGACATTCAACATGACCCCACTCTCTCCTGAAGTGGGGTCAAGGAGCACCAAAACTGTCATTTACCCAGAAATGACACAAATTTCATCTTCCTAACTAGCAGTTAGCAGAATTATGAAAGATATTCATGTTCTCTTTAGGTCTTGAATCCAATAGGTCTTCTAGGAGTCTCTTCTCCCAACCTTTCCAACACCAGCCATCCTACTCTCTCCTTTCTGCCCCAACCACTTCCATTTCTCCCTCCATCCTGCCTCATGTAACCTTCACCTTCCTACGACCCCTTCTGCTGTCCTTCCATTTGGGTTCACTCCCTTCACCCACCCATCCTTGGATGCAGGACTCAGCAAGAGTGTCCCATCCTGACATGCAGATGCCATACATCTTTCCTGCAGTTCTCCTCCCCACAACAAAATGCTTTTCTAAATCATGGCCTTGCAAACCGCACTCCAGATCTCCAAGGCCAAGCTACCAATTTCATATGGCTTGTACTAAACTGGTATTGGTACTTGCCCAACCTGAAAGGGATTTTGGCTCAGCTGAGCAGGTATGGAAGAATTCCATCAAGTGAGAAAAAGATTTCCTCATATAGATCAGGACCTATGAAACAGCTGCTGGAAGAAAAAGGAAGGCTTGTGCACGTTAAAAGCAAAACAGCTATTCCAAGGATAACGCAAAATGCCAGTGCATGAGGACAGAGACAGCTGCATGAAAGTACAGGAGGAAGAGGCTGGAGAGGGTAGAGAAAGCAGAAAAAAAGAGGTACAAAAGAGATTATGTATCACCTATAAAGTACAGAGGGAGAGAAGAGACTGAACTGTGAAGTGGGGGGAAGAGAAAGAGAGAGAAGGGGGAAATGATGATATGTCAGGAGAGGCAGGAGATAACAGTAATATGAGAAAGACTGGAAGGACAGTGTGAACATCAAAGAAGAAAGAGGGGCTGAAGATGGCTCAAGGGAAATAAGTTATTTTTACTTAATAGGACAGGCCAATTTTAAGAAGCTCTCCAGCACTATTTGTGAAGAAGAATATCCTCCATTTAAGAAGCATTCTTTTGACATCACAACTCTGGTGCGATTTGTCTCGGCTTCCTTCTGTAAGTGTGTCACGCAAGGAGACCAGTCTGCCAACCCCCCCTAAAAGGACCAACCTTGCTTACCTCTGAGCTCACGGCAACACTCTGGTTCCTCCAGTGCTCTTAAAGGGCTTCAACATTGTATTTTAGCTCTATTTCTGCACCTAGTAAGATTTATCTCTTTTTGACCCATACAAAGTAGCTTTAAATAAATTTAGTGTAATGCTTTACCTGCCAAAACACCATTTGCCAGGCCTAACATTGGTTATAATAATGTAAATGGAAGTCAGCACTGCTGTATTTTATCCATTGCACAAGACTGTGCATGTATGTGGTGACCCAGTTTATTGGGAATGTCCATTACTTTTACACAGTTGAGTAGGCCAGTAAATGTCCTCTGAAACTCATTAGTGTCACAGGGCATCAAGGCTCAGAAGTAATGAATCCCTCCACCTCTGCATAAGGTAGGAGTACTCCCTTTCTTTTTATATGCCTGCAGCAATGATAACAACACTTTGGCTTACGGCTTGGAGGATAGAGTCATCAGCACTCATCAGCCGAGTGCACTAATGCAATGGACGTGCAGCTCCTCCACCAGCTGCTCTATGTAGCGTACGACCCATTAGCGCAGTAGAGCTGGCCTTCAGGTCTATTTGTTTAAGTGCTGCTACCACAGAAACCCGAAGAATATAGCTGTTCAATGGGTTATTTAAAACTCCATAGCCAATCCATTAAAAATCCTCTGCGAGTAAAGGATAAAACCTTCAGGGAAAATGGGGAACATGACCCTAACCAGAGGGGATGCAGTTCAGGCTTCTTCTTCTTCTGAGCTGAGTTGCTATCACCTTGGGCTATCGTAGCTCTGAACAGCATGGCAAAGGTCACCTAGGACATGTGTTTGTGGGTCAGTATTTTTCAGCACTGGCTAGGATCAATGGGAAAGCCTCTCATTTAATTTCTCTGAGGTGAAAGACCAGCTATTGGCAAGCAAGGCCATGTTCCAGCTGAGGTGCATAAGCCCATGTAAGCTGGGCAATGTATAAACATTGCCCAGCATTATTTGGAGACAGAAAGGTGGCACTGCAAGGACAGCCTCGTGATGACTTAGCCATGGTCACTCACCTGCCCTAGCCAGAGCAAGTAAAGTCAAGAAGTATTTTAACAGATGAAAGATTAAAGGGAAAAAAGGCAGAAAAAACACGGCGCAACATGGGATAGGTGTGGAGTGCTGCCTTTTAATGGGATCGTAAGTTTAAACACCTTGCTGTTCATATTCGCAACTTTTTTTTTTTTCAGTTTCACCTTACAGTCATTCCCTGATAGCAGGCAACATGTTTACAAGCACTGAACAACAGTTAGATGAAGCTTACGTATTCGCTATATGTGGCTAGCTCACCAGGAAAGCTGGTATGCATCTATCACAGTGGAGGAGCCAAGTCAAGCTAGATTCGTTGGCATTGCAGAAAAGCTGGCAGTCTGCTCATTGTCAGAGGGCAGACTTGAAATAAATTCAGGAATCCTGCAAACTTATTTCCATAATATGTGCATATATATAAAAACAAAAGACTAACCAAGCAGTTTTGCCAAAAAATGCTTATGTTTTATTTGCAAGTGTCAAGATGGGTGTTGCAATGTGAGTAGTTTTATTCATGACTTTTATGAGTTTGCCAGATCTGGCATGACAACCTCTCTTGCCCTCCTTCCCTGCAAGTCTCTCTACTCCATTCTACAGCACAAACCCCTACTGAGACAAGGGATGGAGGAGAAGCTACACAGAAACTTCCCCAGCAAGGACAGCTCCAAAGTCCACTGCTGAGAGCTGGGGTCTGACGCACGTCCCCATGCTCCTCACCTCGACCTGTGGGAAGTCCATCAGCAGCCTTGCCCGTGAGTGAAAGGGAAAAAAAGGGGCTTGTGCCAGCTCAGTTTCCAGCAAGAGGATTAATATTACCTTTAAAAGAGGGAACTGATTCACAGAAATCTCTGCTAAGAAGCTATTAATGCTGCCATATACTTAATATTTTCCTTGCAAGGAAGTGGATGGGAAGACATTTACTTCTTGATTCCTCAAGTTTCCTGGCACGCTTCTTTATCCCCGCCAGAGTAAGAGCCTTCAACACAATGCCAGCCACAAGCTTGAATGTGACACTGGTGTGACAGCAAGACTGAATTTTCCCTTTTAAAAATATTCTCCCTTGATACATCCAAAATGATCACCAGGAGCTGGAATAGGACAGTCAGAGCAGACTGGGGTGATGCTCTGTTGTATGTGGAGGCATTGTTGTACTTTCAGTATTTTCCCTGTAAGATGGGCTGTTGGGAAGAGAAATGACAAAACGAACAGAGCCATCTCAATTTCAAGCTCCCTTTTTTCCTCTCATTCTTTCAGGAGAAATTACTGCAAACCCTGAAAAGTATCCAACCCTTCCTACCACGATCAGTACTCATATGGCAGAAAACACCACTTCTGACCAAAGAGAGGGACTGAGACCTGAGAAGCCTCACCAGTTGCCCACCAGGATCTGGAAGGGAGGGAATTTTGCCCTGTGTTTGATGTTTTTCCTCTCCTAGGACCCACGGTGAGGATAACTTCAGGTAACTCCTAAACCAGTTGGATACAATTTTCCTGGCACAGTTTTTGAGGACAAATACTACACCTGATACGCATTTTCTAAACTGCCTCGTTTCTAAGCATTTTTCTTCTCCATTAGTTTGCTGATGAACACTGAACTAGAAATCATAGATGACTTCAAACTGCTCTCCCTAACAAAATAATGCTCTTTTCCAGCATGGCAAGACTGAGTGCGGCTCCTGCTAGGCAGTCTTCGGTTACTTATTTCTAAAATTGATGATTTGTTCATCTCTGACAACAAGAGCTAAAAGCAACGCTTGCCCCCAGGAACTTACTGTATGAAAAACAGGCAGAAAAGTACAACCCGGAATAATCCAGAGGAGGAAAAGCAACTGTTCACCTTTAATTTCTGTCATCATAAACATACAACTTCTGAGTTTTGGGATAAGTGACATTTTCAGAAGGAATGGAGTGGGTGAGAGGGATGGCGTGCTTCCCACTAGCATTCTGGAGCCTGCGCCAACCATTACTTAAGCCTGTTAGTATATTATTAAACCGCTTTCATAATGATCTGCATTTCTCTAGCAAAATGACCACAGCACAACCTGAGAACATCCTGCTCTGCTCCGTGCAAGCAGAGGTGGAACATCTGCACATAGCTTTATCTAGCTCCTCACATATGTTTCATAGACCTCCTAAAATATTCCTGACAATTGTGGTTGTCCATCACTGTCAACACTCTCTTCCCTACTTCAATTCTGACTCTAGTCTTAATGCAACTATAAAACACACATGTCCAAGAAATACTTTTCCAACCAGACTAACCTACGGGTCAGTCTTTCCTTCACTTCCTTGGGTTCTTTCTTCTTCAGTCAGTTAACAAAAACTGACTAAAGTAGGCCGTCAGCAATTCTTTTTTTATTCCACAGCTACTGACACAGGACTATGCTGCTCTTCTCTCCCTTCCTCCTGCACCGAAGGACATTCCACTTTTTTTTTTCCTTCTTTTCATTTTTAGATTAGACTTTGGACAGCCTTTAGCTTAACTATGTAAAGGGTTTTCCTGAACTGTCTCCAAGAACGTCTGTTGAGAAAGTGGCATCAGATATTCAGATCAGGCAGCTAAATTATTTTAAACAACTATTTTTACTATTGTCTACCAAGACTTTCGGTGTATTTGCTTTGTTTAAGAGTTCAGCATCTTCAAAGCCTCTTATGAATGACAAATTCTCATGATCTCTCAAAGGCAAGTTACATGCGTGTGATTGAGTTTCTGAATGAGGTGATCGCACACAGAACAAAGAGCTTGACATTGTTATTTTAATGGATTTTCAGTTCTGTTGCCAGGTCAGTAATCCTTTTTCTCCCAGTGTCACTCAGAGACTTCAAAAACCACAGCTGGGGTGGAACAGTCAGTGTTTGTTTTATCTAGAAGGCCATTGTACGGCATGGTTCTTTCAAAGCAAATCAATTTATCTGCTGTTGACAGCAAGTATTCATCAGCGGTGATGCTGAGTTGTACTACTCAGGAGGTTACTAAGACTGCACTAGGCACACGACTTCCAGCTATCAATTTGACAAACATCCTAAACCATTTTATTTGCCTTTATTTCCCTTCCGGAAGCTTGATAATCCATCAAACTTACTGTTTGCAATACGCTGCACAGTAGTCCTGGAAAAGGCTCTGATGCAATAAAACCAGAATTATTGTTTATGACAAGAATCACCAGCAGGAATATGGAGCGCCAAAAAATCCACCCCCACCCCCCCCCAAAAAAATCCCAAACCACAAAAAACCCCAACAAAACCCCCTCCTATACTGTCAGAAGAAATCTCCCTTTGTGGTAGGAAACGAAGCTCTGAATCAAGATTTAAGCACATGCTTTATTTCAGTGCATGGCTTCATCCAGGCACACACTACCTGGAAGACAACTGCTCTTCCAAACTGAGAAAACCAAGTAACACCTAGTTACATACTCCTCCTAGCATCAGATATTACAGGACCATTATCTGCATGGATCACTTTTCTTTTAATAGGCAGGGAAACGGAGGCAGGCAGATGAGATGCTGGTCTCCAAGGATCCCAGCAAGGCTAATGGCAAAGCTGGGAATAGACCCAAGGTCTCCGAGTGCTGAATCAAGCCATGCTGCTGCTGCTCTGACTCATCCCAGGAACTGTTTGCTAAACAGTACAAAGCTTTTCAGAAGTTTTGCATGCTGTGTCAGCTGTTTGGGTTAGAAGAAGCGATTCCAAGAACTCTAAGGTCAAGTCATCATTGATCTTTTCATGAAGGCTTAACATTTGGAAGCTGGTGACAGTTATTTCTGGAATCTGCCTACATTTACAGTAGTTGAGTTTACTGGGAGATTAACAATCATACTAAATATCTGTAATCCTGCTGCTAGCACAAGAGGTAGTACATCTTCCTAACTCATTTGTTATGTTCTGACTGCAAAATACAGGATTTGTTTTGCAAAAAAATTTTGGCTAGGGGATGAGCAGGGCTTTAAAACCCTTTCCCTAAAGGGGTCTGCAGCCAAGGCATAACAACCTATATTTACTTTGGTTTTGGCTACAAAAATTGTTTCTTGCTCTTTTCTGCAGTGATCAGAAATGCAAAAAAAGTTTTACTGCATGATCTATGCAGTGGATGTGACACACTGTTTGAAACAGTCATATCCCTTACCTTTTCAGGAGGAAACTGAAGCTAAAACGGTATCCATTTATCAATTATGTATCCAGCAGGATTACTTAAGCACTCAGGGGAAGAAAGTCAAGATAGAGGAGGTATTTTAAGCAGAGATAACCCACTTGACTGGCCCTTCTGGTAGTCTGCAACGCTTAAGATTTGCAAGGAATACAATGATGCGTCCTGAACAAAAGCAGACCTGGCCACTGCATTCCTTTCAAGAACTCCACGTGGATGAGGAGAATATCAAGTCTTAATATTTATTTACGCAGATATCACACACGGTCTGCTTTGCCATCTGGGTGCAGCCGAAAGGGGATAGAACAAGACGGTATCTGGCACAAAAAGCCAAGCAGAACATGTCCTGGCAACAATTTAGAACAAAGACTTTGCCTGGTATTTTCCTCTCCGAAGTGGAAGCAGGCAACAGGAAAGCATTAACTGCTCACGTCCTCTCAAAAGGTGTAGGAGGAGCAAACTCCTCAGATTTCAAAGCAATATAATAGCACCTTCCCACCAGCACAAAAGTAGGGCTAAATCTCAGTAATACAATATAATTCAAGCTGTAAATCTCACCTACACTAAGCGATAGTGTTATATACAATCCACTCTTGCCGTAACAGCAAATGATTTGTGTATCACTCAAAAGGCTATGATCTGATTTGTAGCCTTTTCCAAAAAATGCCTAAGCATGCACACAGGAGTAATGCTCACAGGCTGCGCCTTTGCCCACCGTATGATACCTGTTCCTTTCAAAATGAAACACTGGCCAAACACTTGGCAATTTTGTTTTCACTGTTGAAGAAAAATTACCATTATTCTGGTAACTATGTCATATCATAACATTTTTTAGGATAAAGTATGATGGCTGGGAAAGATAAACTCTCAGAGTAGAAGGGGAGTGTATGTATTTGATGTAATGGGAATTTCATTTTACAGAAATAACTTTCCTAGGGTAATAAAACTTGTTCCAGAAGTTTTTCTCTAGACTCTCCCAGTAAGCACTTGAATGCACACGTTTTCCAGTGCACCAAGTGATGTAAGGCAGGAGACCTTCCAACAGGTTCCATTAAAATTGACATTTTCCCAAGGACCAAAAAAAATCCCGAGATGAATGTTTCCGTACCTGTGAAGCAAGTCTCCGCATGGCCTCTTCCTGGCGCCGGCGCATTTCGGGAGTCCCTGGGCAGCTCCCGCTGGTGATTGACGAGTGAGCAGAAGGCGGCTGGGTTAAAGGCAGCTCTCGGTTTGCATCCACATCTGTCCCAAGGAAAGAGGTTATGAATTGCTACGGGACAAGCACGACTGACAGTATTACAGACAAGGCAGCTGTTGTTTTCTAGCAGGTCATGCATGGTAGTTAAAATACTTTCCACAAATACTCTGGTTAGGATTTCAGGCAGCAAGCGACTGTAACACAGTCTAGCCAGACCAGAGGCTCCCCAAGAACTTCTTTCAGAAGCAGGACTTTTGGGAAGGACTGCTAAGATAAAGAGTTGAGCTTGTCCTATTCATCTTCTCCACTGTAATTTCATTGACTTTAAAATAACACAATTGAGTGAATTGTGCACTCTTGAAGGTATGCTCTATCTTAAAGTTTGGTATATTTTAGTGCAGTGCTGTCCTACTCTGCAGTTCTGCCCATAGATCTTCCCTTGTTATGAACAACCGCTCATTAATTTGGTTCCGAGTCCTTCTTCAGTGGAGACAGTCAAGTCTTCTGAATTATGTGCCTATTTTATACTATAAATAAATGGAGAGCAATAGCTAACGTATCTATCTGAAGCCCCCTAATGTGATCAGAGGGAGAGAAGCAGGAGTAGCACCAGGATCTGGAAAACACTTGCAAGCAAATAATGAATTATATTGGAATCATCTCTGTCAAGTTTAACTACCTTCTATTGCATTTTAGCTGGTTCTTTTGCCTGGCAAAGCAGAATTGGCTTTACCAGTAGATTGCTACAACCGTCCACTCACCTGGCCTTTGTGGATTACATTTTCAAACCACTCATTTTTACACTTGTAGGTACTCATACATAGTATTTTTGCATGAGATGAAGACACGCAGTACTTGATGATACCTAATTACTGATTTCTTTATTTTAGGAACATTTGAAAAGTGACAGTTGTCTTAAGCGCAGTCTGTACCAGCAGAGGATTTTCCTGAATGGATTGCTGCAAGGCATTCTTGAGCTTGACTTGAAATCTTAATGCAAACAATGACCCATTTAATGGCAAACAACAAAGGAGGATGACTACTGCTTACATAATTAAACCCTGAATCTATTAGCAATGATGCACATTCTTGATTCTGAGCATGTAACACCACCTTCACCTGCATTATTTGTCAGAGACAGGAATTAAGAGTATGAGGCTGTATTTTATGCCAGTTTACTAATGCTGATAGCACAACTGCTCTAGTATAGTCAGGTCACCTGATTAGCATTTATTATTAAACACAGATTTTTACTAAGCATAATATCAGCATGTGCAAAAAAATTCAAAGAAATTTGCAGAATAATTATTATCTTCTATAGCTAGACTAGGACTTGCGATCTCTTTAGGAAATAAAGTCAAATTAGATGATTGATTCTGAAGGTCTCTATCCCAATAACTAACACTGAGGAATCATCCAGCTTTCAACTTCATGGACAAACCAGAGTGCAAACTAAACTACAGCGTTGTTAGGTGTGACCAAGGATCTTTGTCCTTTGTGCATGAAAGATGCAGGGCACTTTCTCATTTGAAATATCCAAGCTTTCAGTCCAGAAACAGTTAAGTACAGTGGTCTCTAATCTCCACAATCCCTCTAAGCACACTGGGGAGACATACAGTTGGTGCACTGCAGAGCTGCAGTTAAAATATAGAAACAAGCCCTGCCCTTCACCACGCATTGTTCATTTAGCTCTGACAAGTGACGCTATTCAACATGCCAACATTTGGTGACATTTCAGATATTTCAACATGGCTAAGAGTACTGGATTCCAGTAAACAGATTTAACTACAGTTTCACTGAGATACAGTGACCTAGATCCTTAAAGACACCTTTAGATATCTAACCCAGTATTTTTACTCCTGTCTTATTCACTTACTGAGAGCTGGATGGCTTTAAAATGTTGCCATCCCCCCCTGCAAACATGTCAGCACAGAGTGATGTGAATTGGATGGGACCACAGAGGTAGAGCAAGCCTGGGTGCTGAGCCTACGTGAGCTTGCGACCCACCCTAAACATCTATACCATGATAAACTGAGATGAACAAACTGCATGGGAAGGAGAATGCACCAGCACGCATTTGTAATAATAGAATATCGGCAATTAAAATTGAAGTCTTCCCAATCAGAGAAAATCTGTGATGTTTCTAAGTCAGAGAAATAAGAGAGACTGTTTTAACTCCTCAAAAAGTAGATTTGGAACAGGAGCAGTATAAATATTGCTGACAGGTGATTCCTTTGCTTGGCAAGAAAGACTAAGCTGATTTCTTGGGCCTTGAGAGGAATGCGATCTTTTCACACAAAAACACTATAAAAGCTGATGGGAAAGGTCTCTGATTGTTGAAGATCTGTGTACCGCTGTACTTACGTTTCGGAGAGGCATGCGGGCTATCAGAAGCAATCTGTCTCATACGTGTGCCATGGCAGCTGAGCGCAACCAGTCTGGAAATAATGGCGGTTTTTCCAAACCCAATGTTCCCAACAATCACTACACCTCGGTTGACGCTGGCATTTGAACTCTGCAGCTGCGCGTCTATCTCGTGGAACACCCAGTCCCGGCCAACGAAGACAGACTCAGTGGTGATGCTGGGCACCTCGAAGAGCAGTGGTTTCAGAGAGATGTCGGGAGGTCTATAAGGTGCGAAGCGTACTACAAAGGGGAAACACAGGGAAAGAACATGAACATCAATGCTAACGGGAAAACTAGAGTTCAGAAATTGCTATTTAATCTTCCTTAGAAATCTTTTCATTGCAAAAGGTGAAAAAAATACAAGCTTGTTTATTACCCACAGGTTTGTTGTTAAAAGCATCTGGCTCAATCATAAATTTTCCACCAAAGGAGTTCAGAGAATTTTACAGGAAGAAGTAGTTTACAGTTTGGGAAAGTGTAGCTGAAGAAACTAAATTCCTTGCTTAAAGTCACCATCGTTAAATGCCCTGCCACAGGCAGGATGGTACACTTTCCCTGTGACACAGTATTGTTTGTGCGCTCAACATATAGGTACATAATGTCTGTTCACCTGTTCAATCCAATGAGCACAAGAAAAATCTTAGCATTTAGAAGCATTAAATCAATCTAAACAAAATTATTTCAACACTTCTAAAGTATATTAATAAACCCAGATTGCTGATAGGATTTTCCTGTATGGCAATTAAAACATTTTCTCTCTTCACAGGGAAAAGTGGTGTCGCAAGCAACGTAAAGTTAACAAGGAGTGCAAGGAAAACCTCCCCAAGAGATCACGTATGCTAGTGCAGTGCTAACATCTGAACACATGGATATTGATCATACCGCTTTTCACATTTTTTTATGCATTAGATTGTAACAAAATGTACAACTAAACCCAAACCAGCCTTGAAACTTTTTCAGGAACATTTTGGGGGTGGAGGGAGAGGGTATTTGCAGTCCTTTCTATTTGGCACAAGCTATCTAGGGAATGCACACCTAAAGAGAGTGACAACTATGCATAGATCCAGTGCAAAGATGCTGTTAGAACGATCAACTCATATGGTGCATTCTGCCTATGAGATCGGTAACTCGGAGACGATATGCATAAATCTATAACCAAATATTTAAGAAGAGATGGAAGCACTTTGTGCTGGCAGAGGCAGTTGCTAGATTCTCTCACATTAGCACCGAAATAGTTTCTTAATTAGAAACTTTCAGAAGGTGGCCACAAAGACAGCAGGTGATTCCCACTCAGGGGAAGGTTAGTCGCACTGCATGTTTTAGCTGCAAACTTTGAATTTTAGAACATAATTCCTTCAAGTCAGGGCTAAGTGACATGGATGGAGCTACGTGGGACACGACTTCAGACCTGAACCTGGAATGGCAGCTCTGAACACACCTTCCAACTGCAACACACATATTGTACTTTACATTCAACGCATATATTTAAGCTGATGTGGTAAGCCATAGAAAATTTGAGCCGTGGACCAAAGAAGTTGAATTCAATTTGTTTTGAGATCACATGGCATGCTGCAAACGACAACAACCATACAAAATCTAGATGTCTTCACAGCATATTTTAAAAGAAATCCCATGAAGCCGCAGAGGAGGAGCTCCCCAAGCAAGGGTGCAGAAGAATTTGAGTAAAAAAATTATCGGTTTGCTGGGTGTTATCTCTTGGCATGATCATACTCCCATCATTTACATTAGCTGCTTCCAGTGGAGACTGCTTTGTTTCTTTGAAGTTTTAAAAACCCTCAGACACTTAAAAAGCACAAACATCATTCAGGAACTGCTGACGTCTGTCATTTCACCTGCTCACCCTCCGCTGTGGACATGTGGCTGGTGGTTTAATCCCCACGCAGACCTGCTGGTGTGGCCTGAAGGCCCTGAGGGGTACGGGGTAATGCACCAGACTTTGTACTAAACTCATTGAAAATAGTTTATCAAATTACAAGAGTGCGATGCTTTATCTACACAGGAAGAGGCTATAGATGTGCCACCACCCTGAAGATATTACTGTAAATATAAAAACATGGTTTCTGAACGGACCGGCGTGCCATGTCTAGCGCTGCGCTTCGGGATGAGCTCCACTCCTGGTCTGTGCAATGAATCCCTCTGGCATCTACAAACCATGCTGGCGCCTGCTCACTCCCAGTCCCCTCAACCTCCCTCCCTCTGAACCAGCCCAGCAGCAGAAGAGTTCTCCCTCTGAGTCTGAGTCTCTGACACCTCTGCCCCAGCACTGCCCCGGCCCTGTGCCCTGACTCCGGCACTGCCCTGGGACCCTCCCTGGGGAACTGCTGAACTCATGCCCATGGCTCAAACCACCTTGAAATCCTTCACAGACCTGACCATGGAGCTGATCCATTACACCAGAGCTGATAAAGGGGCTGGGATTTAATGTTACATCAGATATGCCTATGGAAAACAGCTTGTATTTAAAAATGTTAGGTATTTTGAGTTTCCCTTTTTTTTTGTAACTGATACAGAAAGTGCTGCAGACAGGAGCTGCATTTTTATTTCCACTTGAAAACAATGAATGTGCTTTAAATTAATCCTAGGGTGGAGGCGGCTTTTGAACTGCATGAGCTCACAAGCAGCTTGTTTGATTCTCCTTGCTGGGGTCTGTCACGTGAGCGCAGCAGGATGTGCTGGCATGGGAAGACACCGGAGAAACAAAATCGCTAGTGGTGAAAGGGGACGAGCCAGCCGTGTGGCTGCAGCCGGTGGTGCCGAGGCAGCCCTGGGGCCGCGTGTCCCCACTGCAGCTCCTGGCTGTGGCAGCGCCAGCCTGGCTCTTGGCGTCGGCAGGGCTGATGGGCTTCCCACCAGAGGATGGCATATTGCACAAGCAGTAGCACATGGACATGGCAGAGATAACCAGCTGTAGTGGTCCGACTGATGCAAATTAAGCGTTCCAGCAGTGCATTTGACATGGGAAATTTTTTGTTTGCATTATGCCACCAATACTATATATAAAAAATTAAATTAAAAAAAAGAAATAAACCCCACTCAATTTGGAAAACATCAGGCTAAGATTTGTGCTTGATAAGCTACAGCTTTACTTTACTTGTGTTTGCCTGTATATATGCGCTATGCCATGTTAGTGAGTGAAAATGTGCAATAATACTCTTCTGAAAGCCAGAAGTCTAACAGGTTACAAATGGTTTCGGGGGCTAATGCAGAGACAAGATTGATTAAATATAAAAGCTCTAGGATCTATTAAGCTCCTACTTTACATGGTAGAGACCTGGACTCAAATCCTGGTTTCTTTACAGAGGTGCAAATGGCTTTGAGGCTGCATGACGCCTACACCTTTGACCACAACACCCCAGACAAAGGATGTCCTAAAGACTGGTCTTTATCCAAGTTGACAAGAACATACACATCTTGGCTGTCACCTGAGAATAGCACATCCTGTCCTTAGAAAGGCTTAACAAAACCCTGAGAGGAGACATACCCAACCTTCCTGCCCCTCCAGACCTTCCAACACCACCAGTCACTGACCACAGCAGAGCAAACCTCTTCTCCTGAAAAGATATTTCACAACCCCAGGCTTCGTAATCTCTGGGCTCCTGGAGGGCGGGGGATGCTGGTAAGCATCTCACCATTAAGAAAACATTGGCTGCTGCATTGGTTTGGCCATGAGTGCTGAGAACATACTTTTTGTCCCACCAGCCACCAAAATCACCATGAATGATGCCAGCAGAAGCCATTTTATTTCACCACACCATTTATGGAAGACAAATGCAACATCAATGTTTTCCTAGCTGGACTGCTGAAAATGTTTATGAATAATTTAAGACTGCCATTGACTAATTGCAAGCCATGTGCCAGATCCTCATTAATTCCTGATACTGTCTGCTGAACCATGCCAAAATCCTCCTGTTACTATTTATTTTATAACCCTCAGCAGCCGGCGGTCCCCAGGCACAGGCAGGCAAGGCACAAACTCGGGGGAAGACCCCAGAGCCGCGGGGGAATTCTTCAACTCTATTCGAAGAGCTGGAAAAATACCCCACATCACAAGGAAAGGAGAACCAGAGAGAAGGAAGGCTGCACCGGAGCTTCAGTGTTTGGGGCAGAATTAATTAAAGGGTAAACTAATGGAAAAGGCTTTGAAAAGAGGATAAGAAGTTTCAGAAGTATCGAGTGAGGATGTGCACACACATTTTGGATGAACCCCATTAGCCACTTGACTTTAGTAGCTGTGAAAATCAAAGTATGTGAATAAGCTGCCATCCCATCCTTGAAAATTTGTCAAACACTTGCTTGGTTTTATATTCCTTTTTAATGAAGCATTTTATAGAACTTAAGCCAGAGTACCACAGAAATACCCAGAACTTCTGATAATATCTTAACATAAATTAAACCCATACTTTTCCTGGAAATTAGTGTGTGGAGTGGGACAGAACGAGGTCTGGTAGTGTAAATTTACATGAGAGTTGATGAAATACTGTGCAAACTTCTGTAGAGCCCAAGCAATAAATTCAAATCCCAAGGTGAAACACTGCCTACCATACCCATTCTGGCTCTTTTTTGTGGATGAAAACTTCAATTAAATCAAAGCAAAGCTGGTCGCATTATGTACACAATGGAAAAAAAAGCCATTGGGCTGAAAACGAGCAGGAGCAAAGTCAAGAGAAAGGCCCATCCTGCTTGACCACGCAGGTCACCCTCCACCACACTAAGTGAATTTTTAGTTATTTTAGTTGTTGAAAGACTAACATGCCTGTTCAGAAATAATCTGTTTTATAGACTCCCCTCTTTTCAAACAGGAATTTCTTCTCAGCTACGTTGGCAATCAGCATCCACCGCTCATTAGTTGCTTTGTATTTTCTTCTAGATGCGTTTTGTTGCCATCTGAGTATCCCCTGGTGGAAGATAGATCTTGCTGTCCAAAGAAAGCCCTTACAGGGCTAAGATGCATAGCCTGGGCATTGCCAGTATGTTGAGAAGAAGCCCAGGTGAGAAGCGCTTTAGTATTTATTACAATGAAATGCAGTTCTGAATAACACAGAATCAATCAGCATCTGGTTAAATAAGAACCCATAAATTAACCAAATGTCTGAGTGTATTTCCTTTACTTGCTTCAGACTGCAACTTCTTTAAGCGTCATCTTACATGGATACATCCATCAGGATGAAACCAGTGCCTATTCTTCACAGACTGTGTGCCTAAAAAGGCTAAACTATTTTTTGGAGTTTTAAAGAAGTGCGTAAAACTCTTCTTACCCGAAAGGTGACAGTATTAAACACATAACACAAGAGAAAAAAAACCCCAGAAAATTATGAAAGACAGTTTAAGGAAAACATGCTACTGCCATATGGCTTATATTGGTAAACAATATATTGGTGGAGTGTGAGCATCCTCTCCTCGACCCCAAACCTCACCTAAACACCACAGTTCTTCACACCTTGCATCAGCACTGACATTTGCTTTTTTGAAGAAAAAAAAAATCATGATGGCAACAGTCAGGGTGTTCTAATACCACATAACTTGGTTGCCATCTGGCTCCTGCTCCACGGTACATCACAGCCATCGCCTTTGTGGCGGGTTGACCCTGGTTGGACGCCAGGTACCCACCAAAGCCACTCTATCACTCCCCTCCTCAGGAGGGCAGGGGGAGAAAAAATATAATGAAAGGCTCGTGGGTCGAGATAAGGACAGGGAGATCACTCAGCAGTTACTGTCACAGGCAGAACAGAGTCGACCTGGGGAAATTAGTTTTATTAATTAACAATCAAATCAGAGTGAGGTAATGAGAAAATAAAAACTAAATCTTAAAGCACCTCCCCCCCACCCCTCCCTTTTTCACTGGGCTCAGCTTTACTCCTGATTTTCTCCACTTCCCCCCTGCCAACAGCGCGGGGGGACAGGGAATGGGCGTTGT
>VZTV01040500.1:0-12010 GCA_013400875.1 Anhinga rufa | reverse complement strand
ATTAATTCCAATCATTAAAATCAACCTGGATTTGTCCTGGATTTCTCATGCCCAGGATATTTTTCAGATGAGATGACTGGTTTCTGAATCATGGGGAAAACTACAGGTTTCTGAACTGTTGTGTGCAGTACATCTCTCTGATGCATCTAAGGATGCTGTATCTTTTCATCAGTCATATATGCTTTTGGCTTTCAAACATTTTGTGCCAGATCTCATCTACCAGATTTTATCATCCTCTTATACTTCCTTTAACTATTCCCAGAGTGAAGACTTCAAAAGCAAGTTAGAAGTTCTGTCAACATCTACATGAGAGACAAGAGTAGGGAGATTATAGCTTTCTGTATTTCTCCCTAGGACAGACTAGTGCAAATGAGATAAACATTTTCTGGAAAGAGATTCTGGGCCTCTTTCCCACTAGAAGTTTTACCAAAGTTCCTGCCTTTTATTAGATATAAGTGGATCCGAGTTGTGAGAAATTCACATGTTATTAATCGTCAGATGTATTAATGTATAGATTTGCACAGATTCTCTGAAGTTTTTGTCAACCCAGCTTCCTAACAAGGCTAGGCAGTCTCTGTACTAAAACCATAAAGAATATATAATCTTTGAAAAAAACCAAAAAAACCAAAAACAACAAACCTGAAAGCATCCTCCTACCATATGATTTTAAAATAGAAAGCTGACTACTGTGTTGCTGATTTTGTGTTGCAAACAAAATTAAGTTTCAAAGCAGATAAGGTTCAGTCTTTTGGTTTGTGATTTGAAGGGTGATCGCTTTTTAAAAATGTATTGTTTGCTTAATGTCTTTACTAAGATCAGCCTGCAAGAGGTCCTGTAGAAGACATAAGTCCTTGCCCTACTAAATGAACTTAATTATGCTAAGGCATACAATGGCAGGTGGCCTTTTAAAAAAATATTTATTTATTCTTACATCACATATTATTTGGTACTCTTCTATACAAGCAAGGGAGAACAATATATTTTGAAAGCTCTTTTTACAATTTCTTTATCTTGGCCTGTTGCAGGGAAGTTAGGTGTGATATGCAAGGATATATTTCTTGTTGGTTACAGGGACAGTGCCCTAGCATTTTCCATGTTGGATACATAAAGTCACTTTTATATTTCAGATTAAGACATGACAACCTTAGTCACTGGTTTACCATAGTCAACAATTTATTCTATACTCAATTAATGCAATGCTCTTAGCACTGCTAATGCTCCACCACATATGATGAGGATGTGACAAACAGCAGCTGCATACTGGGCTGGCACTGAAGTGATGGATATTTTAGTTTCTAAGGCAAACTTACTGAATTTTTAAGGGGACTGTAGCCTTCACAGCAGTACGGGTATAGCACCTGCGTACCAGTACATCACACTGCATCATTGTTATACCTCACCTTGGAACCAGGGCATAAATAGTTGGTGCCAAGGTGCAAGTAGAGCCTGTCTCATCAGCAGCCCTCCTGAGCAACATAAATTGTTTGGTAAGCCACAAGTAGCTTGGAAACTGGGAGTTGGCCCCCTTTGCTGCGATTATTTCATGACTGGAAAACTATGAAAGATCCATGCTGACTTCCTAAACTAATCATCTAGGCACAAGTTCTCCTCCAGATCATGCCAGGTAGGTCGATCTAGTTACTGAGAGAAAGCAAAAGCAGCCTGCCTGCCTTGATACTTTGGCCTCAAGGCTGGTGTGGCCTCGGTAGTCCCTGTAGTCTCCTCAGAAAAAGAAAGACTGAAAATAGGGGTCCCCACAGAGTTTTGTTCTGTAATTCACAGAGCCTGTAAATCTATTAATCAACCCTAATGATTCTCCAAAATATTTTCACCTCAACGCTAATGGATAGATTGCCCCATAACTGAGACAGATTTTATGATATTTTGTCTGGTTCTATTGTACTTTTAGTGTCTGGAAAGCTTCCATATAAGTTAATCTCTTGTCTGTCTTTCAGGAGACAAGGTCGACTATAGCATCAGTTTAATATATGGCACTACATCTATCGAGACTTCTGGATCTTGCAGTTGCAAGGGGACAGTTTCAAAGTCTGCAATCCTTTGCTAATATTAAATAGAAAAATCCCCTTAAAGACAATTAAATTAATTTGATTTTTCTATCTCCTCTGTTTGTCTCTCAATTAAATCCAACCTCCCCTTGCTTTCTGTGCCTTGGAGGGTAAGATTTCTTTGGTGTTACCTCTCTATTCCCTGTCTGACACAGTCCTACTGCCCCTTGTTCTCTTATTCCTCAGCCTTTTCTCTGCTGTCCTGCCTGAGTTCTCTAGCTTCTTTAAGTCAGCCTGGAAACACGGTTGCACTTTCCACCCTGAGCTTTTCCCATACCCAATTAGACTTGCAAATGTTCATTCCCAGCTAGCATTTTTCAGACTTTCTTTATTATCTGGTTTTAGTATGTGCTCAGACCTCCTTCACCGATATTCTTTCCTAGGCAAGCCAGACAGCTTCTTTCTATTCACAGCCTCCTTAAGGCACCTTTCTGGACCACTGGCACTTCTCCACATCTTCCTTTCCACCTTATCCTTTGGTGAGCCTGTGCTCTCTGCTTTCTACTTTTACCTCAAACACTTCTCTTCAGCACCTCCTCTGGTAGATCCTCCCACTCCCTCGCCACTATCTGTTGGCACCCTTCAGATCTGCACTCTCAGTCCTCCTCTTTTTACCTTTATAGTCTCTATTTTGACTAACTCATCCTCCCCAACAGTTTCTGTTACTTTAAACTATTTTTTTCCTATTGTGAATTTTTGCCTCCAATATACCCTCTTCGATGTTACAATGCTTCTCAAACTCCCTTCAGGTGAGACTTTCTTAGCTGTCCCAAGGATGCTCTTTTCTCCCTTGTTTGTTTATTCAGAATTTTACTGTCCTCCTTCTCTTGTAGCCTTAATGTCACCTTTGATTTCTCATTCTCCCTTTGTATCTCTATCTATACATTTATTAAATTAAATAATTTAATTCCATGTGACATTAGCAAGCCTATCCATGGCAATTTATCTTCATTGCTAAGATACTTGTCCATTTCTGCCCTCATTTCCAAACATCCTTTTGCTGTTATCTAAACCAAATTTGCTAAACTCATCTTCACCTTCCCTTTTCTAACTATCTCCTTCCTCCAGTCTGAATCATTTCACCTGCTTCATGAGTCTTAATCTGTAATCCTTTTGAATGCCTTGGATAATCTGTCTCTCTAAGAACTTCTTTAAATTTACCTACAACCTCCCTGCTTTTTTCCCCCCAGGGTCCTCATTTCATTGTCTTTTCTTTCCAGGCTCCTTGCTATTTGGGGAAGAATAAATATTCTGGGTCCTGTTTCTGCATCCTATCTCTGACATTAGCAGGCAGATTAATGACATTAATGCCGTGTGATGCTCACACCTAACACCAGCACATACACACTAGAGGGACTACAGATCTTTGCAATGGGGTGAAGCTTCTGAACTGAATTTATTATGTCCCTTTGATTCAACATTGGTTTATTTACACTGCATTCCAAAAATCTCATATCAGTGCTAGTATCCAGTGCAATTAGTATCCGTTTGTCTCACCAGCCCAGGGAGATAGGGAGAAAAAAGGTAATAGGGAGACAATTTTGCTGTGTTTTCTGTATGAATCGTGTTGGATGAAGGAATTGTCTTATTCCTTTGTGAGAAAAAGTAAGCACTCCCCTGCAGAAACCAACTGGGAACATAAAAATAGTGCAACGGGAGCATGTAGCCAGCATTTTAGCCCTGAAATAAGCAGTGTGACATGTCTCTGTCTTTTTATATACAGTTTTATAGGATTGTTCTTCATTATATCTTACAGCAGTAATGTTCATGGCATTCCAGGAAAAATGTTTTTGCAGTTATTAAAATGCTGAGGTGTTTACTCTTGAATTCTATGTTGCAGCAATTTTTTTTCTCTGGGGCGCCAATCTTTAAAGAGAGGCGTCAACAAAATTCAGTGGTACTGACGTAAGTCTGTCTCTAATTGCTCAAGTTGGTGTAATATCCTCCTGCAGACAAAGCCTCAACTGCATTTTTAAGGACCATGTGAACTAGCACCTTTGGTAGGTATCACCCTGGCAGCCTCATAGAAGGAAGTTCAGGTTATTACCAGGGAATATGCACAGTGCAGATTTCTTGATATTATTGTCTTACCTCACTCTGACTTTAAACTACTGCCACCAGAGGCTAATGCAGTAGTTACTGGATTTGCTGCTAAGTTTGCTAACCAGGCTGTCGACTGTATATTCCACCTGTGATTAGTTTTGTGATAGAGAGTTGTGATATACAGTTTTGTGATACAGACACCAGTGTGCTTTAAACTAGATGACACTAAAATCATTGGACTCACTTCTTGTAGGTCACCAAGTAACCATAAGATGATAATTTCCATTGACGATTAGTCTGTTCTGGATTTTAATTGGGGAACTTTGGTGGAAGAACACTGTTAAATGAGATATCTAGGTGTATGATCTCTCCATCCTCGACTGCATTGATTTTGCTGTACCTTTAAATGTTTCCAAGATCATATTTGATTTGCTTATGGGACTATGTTTTACACAGCAAGTTGACGTAGCATAAGTGGATTATTCATACATTTCCATAACTTGTAACTAAATGACTATTTAAAATGACAGTGAACAAAAAAAAGATAACTCAGTAATGTAATATTAGCAAGATGCTTCCTACCTATCAGCCTGCAATAATTGAAATCCTTTTGTTTCACCTTTGGGGGCAAAATACCCTCTGTTTTTCTGGATTTACACTGAAAATTTAAATGTTTCCTATTCTGTGTCTGTAAAATGCTTAGTAGGACTCAGCAGGATTACAGCCCAGCAAAAATCCATGGAGTAGAAATAACCAGCAACTGAAATTAACTGGAGAACAGGCAATGGAAATTGTTAACATTCAAGTGTGAAAAGTTCACCCAATTTTTAAATTTATCATATGCACAAATGTTAATTACATTTTTAAACGCCTGAAGTCTGCAAATTTTAAGAGCACAAAAGAAACTATAGTAACCTCTTAGACACTTGTCCTTTTCTCAGACTTTTCTTTGGCACCCTCGATAAGTGAGTGCTAATAGAAAGGCTGACAACACAAGTGCATTTCTGATGCAAAACACCAAGGACAGGATGAACGGTCAAACCTTTAAGAAAAGAATGGGGCCTTTTTGTTGTGGAAGTGAAGCTGCAACAATGTTCCCAGACTATAAATTGGCAGTCTGGAATGGCAAAAACCATAGGAGCTTTGTCAAATTCTTTATCAATGTCAGCATATTTTTTTTCTTCCTGTTGGGGTTTTAGCTAAGAAAAATATGAAAATTTATGTGAACAGTTTGTTACTTTGTATAGCTCTTAGCAACAGGGCTGGAGAACATAAAGGCAACCATTTTATTCTCCATTCAGGAGCCGATTAACACTATTGATGAGAGAAAAATTCTGTGGACTGAGGTGTTCTGTTTCCAGAAATTAAACTGCACTCAAAAATCAGTTAGTCTCTGCAAAAAGTCATCTGTGGACAGGAATACTTCGTAATCTTTACACGAGTACCCACTTATTTCTGCTTTTCTCACCGAATGAAAGAGGCAGAACAGCCAGTAGCACCCTCTGTCTAAGGGTCTTGGTAATTTAATGCCATCATTACTGGTAATATCTATATTATATTTCTGTCAGTACCTAGATGTCATGAGTGACCCGAGTGAGCCCAGGATACCTGGGGTATGTTGCTGCCCTCTCTTTCCCTGCCCCTGTAGCGGCTGCCTTCCCGCCTGCCTCCCAACCACTCCCCACCACCCACCCTGCACCCCCTAGCACCGTCCCTTCCTCCCCGATCCCCTACAAGGACAGTATGGCATCTTCTTTGCATTGTCTCCTTGTCTCCAACTATGGGGAGAAGGAGGTAAATTTTCCAGATAGGGGAACGACTCAGGGGGAGATTCAGATTACCACTGATATTTGTTAAAACACATCTTATGAATTAAGCTATTATTAATAATAGAATCAAGCTGTTACTATTAATAGCAGATAACTATTTGTACCATCCCCCTCAAGCCTTCGTTTTACCCAGCTAGAGCAGCAGTGGGGAGGCCAACCCTGGCTGTTTACTGAGAAGTGGGTGGTCATACTGATTCACCAGTTGTGTCTAGGAAGGTGTTCAGAAGTCCCTTCCTTCCCCAGGCTTATATAAACCCTGTAGCCTGTGGCCTGTGCCTGCATAGACCAGCCATCACCTCCTTGGCTATGGTCCGGTGTTGTTGCTCGTGCATGCTGATGGCCTTGGACACACTCCGCAGACTCCTGCTGTTCTGAGTTTATCAGCTGTCTCGGATTCAAGAGGACCATGAGTCTCCAGAGCTTATCAGCTTTTGGGAGACTTTCACATGCTACCTCTCTGTGTGTACTTTTCTTCTTGCTGTTTTCTGGTAACTGTTTCTGTACTCACACAGGTTTGTATCTACAGAGCCTGTTCACACAAATTCACCAAGAAGAGGGGTTTGTGACAAGGATCAATAAAGAATAAGCAGCCCTTCCTGTGTCCCCTACAGCATGAGGCTGATGCTTTGTTTGTACTATCCCTGTAGAAAATTCTTATACGGTGATAAGTCTATGCTGCATATTGCATTGTGACTTAGAGCTAGCTCAAGCATCGAAAGCATCTTCACCACATCAGCACAGACCTTTGTGCGTCTCAGAGAAGCCTGGTGACTTTGCCTGTACGAATGTCCTCTTTAATGAGACGTACCATTCAAAGCTAGCACAGACGTCTCTATCCTGCACTGCTACTTCACTGTACACATACAGCCAGATAGATCATTTGTCCTGAAGACCACAGAATTATAGCCAGTACATAATAAAGACAAATGGCAAAATAGATACAGAGAAGGACTAAAATACACTGAAGGTCTCCTAACCCAGCCTGTAACATGACCCTACAGATCATGCTGCAGTGAACCAAACCTCTCCCTTAACATTCTGATTATTGCTTTTTTTTTCCTTAGAAAAATAAAACAGACCCACAAGATATAATCAAGAAGTCAATGACAGATCTGGGCAAAAAGCCCAGAGATGCCTTGTGCCCAGCTGCCTGCCCTATGCATTAAGTATTTTTTATTTTTTTTTGCATTTCTTTTTGCTGAAATGAAAACTACTTTTAAATTCAACATAACAGAAGCTTCATTGCTAAAAAGGTACAGTCCCTACACAGAAGGACTGAATTTGGCCTTTCTCCTTCCCTTTGATGAATTCTTTTTCCAACAAAGCCCAGCATACATCTACACCATAAAATATGAAATGTGAAGTACAGATTTTTCATCACTAATTATCCAGCCAGTCTTACCAGGTCTATTGAGGTACCACCCATCTCTGCAAGTGTTTGAAGGCAAGATCAAACTCCCTAGCGGTCAATAGGATGGAAATGTAATTAATTTGTACTTGATAATACTGCCAATTGAAGGATGAACTAGCTCTTCCTGCATTTTTGCACTGGAGATTGCCAAAAATTGATAAAAAATGTATTTTACTAGTAATTTTACATAAGCTTTGCAGGCATGATAAGGCAAAAGTACAAAAATACCCGTAAGAGACAGAAAAGCAGCTCTCCCATTCTGTAGCAATGCACAACTGTTCTCTGAATATGTTTGTACGGGCTTAAAATGAAGTGTATAACAAAATCCTCTGTTTTCCCATCTCTGCCTATCAATAGTAATATTTTTCACTCACATCTGTATTTGTAACATTTTTGACCTAATCATCAAGTAATATATATGAAAGGAAGATAAAACACAATTTCTGCTCACTGACCTTTCAGTCCCTTAACATATAAATTGTTTAACAAAACCTGCTGAATATTTTCTTACCTCTGTCATCAGAAATTTCACGCTCCCTATGGGACTCGGTAGGATGTTTAATATAGACGCTGCGTGGTGTGCTGATTGATGGGACACACTGCAACCCCAACAGCTTTCTGTGATTTAAAACAAAACAAACCACAAAAACCCCCAGCAACCACACAACATTTCAGAAGCACACATTTTCGGAGCCACATTTCCCTGACCTGTGATGGCCTGGGCTCTCCTGGGGCTAGTTTCAGCAGAGGGAGGAGGGCTGGATAAGGTCCCTCCCCAGTCACCAAGCAGCAGCTCCCCATCCCTGTCCCTCAGGGCCAGGGCTCCATCCCATTAATTCTTCTGCTTAATCCTTCACATGTATTATGCAGAGGCGAGATGAGAGCAGAGGGACTGTACTCTGTAAACGTTGGTCTCCAGGGCCGTATTCTGGTGTGGTATAAAAACTATCCAAGGCAAGCTGTAAATGAGGGAGGCCAAGTGCTGAAAGCAAACTGGTTGCAGTAGTGCTGTGTTTTGCATCAGCAGTCTTGAGTAAAATTAATCCATGTGGATCTCTGTTACAATGTGGCAGTATGGCTTCTCCTACTCATATTTTTTATTTAAAAGTAGGTCAGGTATCTGCACATCCCTGCAGCGAGCAGTGCTCATGTGGGCTGTGAAACCACACTAAGTCTACACAGGCTGCTTCACTTAATGTAAGGGAGGGTCTGGATTTAACAGCAGATGAAGTCTGACTTGAGCTATGGCATCCCCACTGATTGTGTCGTTAGTTTAAGCTATAACTTAAATTTTGTCCATCTCCTGCTAGCAAAAACCATTATCAGGCAATGACTTTAAGGTAGCTGAACTGTTAATAAAAGCTCAAACGTAGCCAGCAAATGCAGTGAGAAAATGGAGAAGTCAAGAAGTTGCTAATGCTAAATAAAATCTTTCTGGTAATCACCTTACTGGTTTAAGCTAATCAATGAGTTTATCTTAGTAGTTGTGAGCTAGGCAGAGGCCAGTTAGAGTGAAAAACTACTGTCCAGGCGCAGAAGAGAGATTTGGTTAGAGTGGAAGCAGCTGATGAAGGAGCTCCTGTGCTAGCGCTGCTTCCCAGGTTTCAGCCCCTCAGCCCAAGCAAATGCCCGGGGACCTCCCCATCACAGACAGTTCAAGATGAGATGCCGAGTAGTTCAGCACAGGGCACACGCTGCAGGAAGGGCTTTTCAGGCAGCCAGCTCTGGCACAGCGCATGGTAAGGGCCTTGTGAGTAGCTCTGAACATGCCGCGGGGGACTTGCCAAGGCTCCTCTTCCAGCACACCATTTCTTTTCCATCTGCCTGAAGCATAGTGGCAGGGGGAGCTCTCGTTAGAAGGCTCATGGTGTAAGAAGGTTGGCCTCTATGCTGCTGGTGTTCATAAGTGGAACCCTTCACTAGATGATACTGTGCCTGCTTACTTCATGTATTCTATATTTGCTTGATGCCTTTTTTTTTACAAATCTACTCCATGTAAAACACAGGAAGGAGCTAACACTGACCCTTTGAAAGCCAAGTTGCTTCAGTAATGCTTCCACTACATCAGCAAATACTAGATCTCCAGTATATCTCCCTGCTCTTAACTTTCCTTTAACAACATTCTGAGAAACTGAAAAGTCCATAGCATTGTCGTATTTTAAAAAAATTAAATTTAATTTGAAGCAATTATTCAAAGAAAAGTTCTAATAAAAAAGTTACACACTCCAGTTAAACATTAATAATATTAAATATATTAAAATACTGACAATGCTTTATAGTCTGTCATAAAAAAGAGAGTCATGCAGCATCCCTTTTTACAGTCAATTTCATAAATCTGCATCAGAGAAAAGCACATTCCTAGTCCAATTAAATGTGTATAATTAAATATTTACAGGCAATTTATGGCTTTGGCTTATAGAATTGTTAAGAGTTAAATCCAAAACTGGGATTATATTTTCAGTACATACATTTTGTTAATTGTGCCTACAAATACTATGTACTTTCAGAAAGCTATTTTCAAAAGTTAGGATGGGAAAATGAAGAACACAGAATTTAGGAAAAAGCAAAATCAGGACTATTTAGTCCTTACAAATTAGAACTATAATTTGCTTGCCCTGATTATGATATGTATGACACTGTCTCACAAATTAATGTTCTTAGTGTTGCCAGCAGGTTGAGAAGGTGATCCTTCCATTCTACTCAGTGTTGGTGAGGCCACACCTGGAGTACTCTGTCCAGTGCTGGGCTCCCCAGTACAAGAGAGACATGGTCATACTGGAGAGAGTCCAACAAGGGCAACAAAGATGATTTAAAGGGACTGCATCATCTCTCCTATGAGGAGAGGCTGGGAGAGCTGGGAGCCTGGAGAAGAGAAAGCTCAGGGGGATCTTATCAATGTATATAAATACCTGAAGGGATGGTGCAGAAAGGACAGAGCCAAGCTCTTTTTAGTGGTGCCCAGTGACAGGACCAGAGGCAGTGAGCACAAACTGAATGACAGGAGGATCCCTCCAAACACGAAGAAACACTTTTTCACTCTGAGGGTAACCAAGCACTGGCACAGGCTGCCCAGGGAGGTTGTGGAGTCTCCCACCTTGTACATATTAAAAAACCATCTGGACACGGTCCTGGGTAACTAGCTGTAGGTGGCCCTGCTTGAGCAGAGGGATTGGACCAGATGACCTCCGGGGGTCCCTTCCAACCTCAACCATCCTGTGGTTCTGTGAAAGGGACAAGAGCTGAATTAGTCACTGCTGTGTTCCCAAAGAACTAAAATAAATGAGTTTTCTCTGTTCTTCTTTCAGATATGTGCTAATCTCCAGTAGTCCTTCTCACTGATCCAAGGGGTGATCATTTCAGGCAACTGTCATCTGTTCATGTATTTACAGCCTTTCAGGCTATAGTCATTGTCGCCCATATCATCCACTTCAAACCCACTTGCAGGGAGACACTTCAAGATAACAGGGATGGCACAGTTAGAGCTCATCAGTCCAGCACACCTCTTCCCAAGTGACAGCTTCTAAGCAGCAACCTTAATCTTCATATTTCCTAACTTGGAACACTCAGTCTTACAGACAATGTAGTCTTCTAACACTTTTAAAATCTCTTAAAAAAATTATTTTTTCCACATCTACTTTAATTTAGTAGATCCACAAAGGACAGTCAGTAGCACTGATCTAAAGACATTCAGTTACACAGCCCAGACTTCCACTAGATCAATTCAAGAAGTAGCTGGTAACACTTATACAGGCCAGCTGCCCGACGAGTTTGGACAACTTGGTTGTTGCTGAGATCAGTGTGTTAATCATAGGACAGTAATGCAGATCATGAACTGTGGGTTGACTTCTTGGTTCTTGATGTGAATCTTACTCTGATTTTTACAGATAGGCATGTAGTGCATTTGGGGTGTTAAGTTAGCAATTTAGCAATGTGGACTAATTTCTGTTGTAATATATGGTACTGAGCAAACTCTTTCCAACAGAGGAATAATGGAGATGCCTTCTGCAGTTCTGCACTGGCCCCCTGTGGACCACCCAGGAGTGGTTTGGGCTGGCAAAAACCATCAGGTCAGGACAGGACAGGAGGAGGGGGATCAGGGTTAGGAAGCTCAGGGAAGTGCACTTTGCACTGGAGCAGCAGAGAATCAGGGGCAAATTCCTTAGAGCTAGGAAGGTTTCCCCTCTGCCCCCAATTTAACTGTTTCTTTTCCCTGGTCAAAGGAAAAATGCAGTGAAAATTCACTCAGAGTTATGAACCTTTTCCTGATGGTATGCTTCCTATACCTGGTATTTGTAAGTTGTTTCAGGGGGGATGAAGCATGCTCAGTGCAGACGGGATGCCCAGTGATATTTTCAGCAAATATGCATTAAGTTCTGCCAGCCACCATGTGTACAAATGTACAAATATTTCATAGAATCATAGAATCATTAAGGTTGGAAAAGACCTCTAAGATCATCAAGTCCATCCTCTTCCAATGCTTGACAACCCTTTCAGTAAAGAAATTTTTCCTAGTATCCAATCTAAACCTCCCCTGATGCAGCCTGAGGCCACTTCCTCTCATCCTATTCCTTGTTACTTGGGAGAAGAGACCAACACCCACCTCACTACAACCTCCTGTCAGGTAGTTGTAGCGAACATTAAGGTCTCTCCTCAGCCTCCTT
>VZTV01040499.1:0-22786 GCA_013400875.1 Anhinga rufa | reverse complement strand
TAAAATGTGCAGTCAGGGCAAAATAGACCACAATAAATACAAGCATTACATATTATGCCACTATTCTTAGTGACTTAATGTCCTAAATCTCATTTAAACTGGAGCTCTGGGCATATGAGAGTTGGGTCCTTACCTTTACTATGCGTTAACAAAATACACAGGCTTTATGTTACCCAAGACAGGAAGAGATTATAAATGATGAGTAACAAACTGAATGGCTACTCTTGGCAGAGGCATGTCCAGCCCAATGGGAATGGAAACCACACAAAGGGCTCCTACTGATTGTAAAGAATGCCGGTGATCAGAAGGCTTAATTAGCCTGCAGAGAGCTGTGCGCTATCAAGACCAGATTGCTCCAAGCAAACTGATTGAGAATAAGTTCAAACACTTTATGCTTCACTTTATTATACAGGGGACATGTATGCACAAACAAAGGGACCAAGTTTTACAGTAGGGTTTCCAAATCCAACTTGACTCAGAGCACAACTCTCCTGTCACACCTGAAGTTCCCCAAACCCTTCTACCCACTCAAGGCTACCTTTCTCCCAGTTCTTCCTGACCCTTTCTTTTGTCATCAAGTTATTGCTGCCTCCTGCCTCTAAGCTACTTCCTACTCTTCTCCAAAGGACTTTAAGCCCTGCAGCCTCGTCACTCAAGAGCCACAAATACTGTTATACCAGACCTCTACCACTCAACCTTTACATCTGACCTCTCCTCAATTCAATACTTTCAATCCTCTCATTTCAGCCCCACTTTGAAGATTTTTTCACTGGCTGCTGGCATATTTTGCTCCTTGCCTATGCCTGCAGCCTCATTTATTCTCTGGCTTTCCCCACAAAGGAAAGCAGAATTTGCACCTCATGCTTCTGGTAGAGCTTTTAAAAAACCAAACACCTGTCACATATATCAGAAATCTGTCTTGGCAAGCAGGGAAGAACTTTATATTTAAGGCAAAAATAAGAACTTGGTAAGTCCTAGGTGGTGAAGTTTTGAATTCTTTGTATATACCTTTCCCAAACTGACAATTCAGTTCTGAAAGTGCTGCTCTCCTGTCTTGTTGTCCTGAGCTGAACTGAAGTTCTAAAAGCTGCAGCATATATGTAAGACTGTTCATATTTCAGTGGAGGACAGTATCCTTTAAACATTTTTAGACACTAAGCTAGCTCCTATCAAAGATACCTTGGCGGTCACGGTGAAAGCTGTCGCATCAATGAAGTCACTTCGAAGTGACCTGATGGCGGGACAGGTAGGTTATAAGGCAAACCAGCTACAATATTTGCTCTCTTTGACCACTTTTAGCAGCAAAATTAAGGGAGAGATGTTTGCATTCGGGCTCTGTGTAACAAGGAAGATCCCATATTTCTGAAAACAGATGGGCCAGTGGGACTTTAGAGGGAAGAGTAAACCTCTTTGAGGACAAGTGCATTTAAGGTGTATTCTCAAGTATCTGTAATATCCTGTACTTTATCCTTTTGCCTAGGTAGGGCTGTGTTTGGAAAATCTGTGTAAAGCTTCTTGTCACATGTATTTCCTCACATCTACACATCCTGAAGAGTTCAGCTGTGAAGGAGAAGCAGAAGGGTCAGTAAGGATACTGGGAAAGGGCCATTAAAGCTATAGGAAACATATAATTAAAGCACTGAGATGATAACCTCAGAAGATGAAGATGTGAAAAGATCCAGGATTCAATTAACTTTGCAGAAAGTTAAAACAGTATGACCTTGAAGTGGCTAGATATGAACGATAACCTGGGAAGTGACCAAGGTCAATCTTTGTCCACACTGATGGTGCTGCTGAATTGTCCAAGAAGGCTGCCTGTGAACTTCACAGAGCAAGCAAAGTGTTGCAAAAAACTGCCACACCGATGCATAGAACTCCTTGCTCAAAGGCATTCCTCACAGTTTGAAAAGCTATTTTTAAAAGAAAAAAAGCAGTCTTAATAAATAAATTGTTATGAATGGTGCAAATTTGGAAGAGAGATTGCCAACAGCTGGTTTGAAATCTTGCCAAACTATTACTGTTTCTTATGGGATGATTTCCATAAATCTACTGTAGGGCATTCAAATGGGAGTTTCCAACATAGTCATTGGAGAGAAATACATTCCAAATGTAACCGCTTTGAATTTCTCACCTTAAGGATCCCTAATTTGTCATAGACTTTTCCTGTAAATACACTCCTACAGTCATCACTATTGCTGGTTTAAATAAAAAGCTCTTCACTAAAATTTATGCAGGTTTCAGTAAATGTAAATATCAGTAAATGCCTACAGAAATTCTTGTCCAAGAATATGCAATGTTACCATGAAAGTGATCAGAAATAGATAAATAACCACTTCTTTTCGTTTTGAACAAGCAAATATACTCTTGAAGCCTAACTGAAGAAATCAAATTCTACTCCGTTCATAAATGCCCCTTTTAAATAAATAATATGTATTTTGCATTTTAAAATAAAGCTACGTTGGCAAGCAAATCAGAGGCAGTTCATTTCAGACATTAAAGATAAATTTTGAGTGTAATAAATATGGGGATTCATTTGAATCGTCATTACTATTAATCATCTGAACATATACTAACACCTAATCTTAAGGCATTTGTGAATGGCTTAATATCTTCATGGCCACACAATTTTGAACTCACATTTTAACACATTATCAGAATTTTGTCATAATTTTAATACTATTTTCTTACACAATCTCTTCAAGGAACAAACTAAACTAGTTAAACTGACATAGTGCACACATATTCCTCTGGTATGGTTGCACAGTACCTAGGCTCAGCTGTGATAAAAGATTATGTGTACACATACATGCACAGTTTTGGTTTTTTTTTTAACAAAACCACAATCATCCTGAGGAATAGAGGCACAGAATGAGGATT
Organism: Anhinga rufa; assembly: GCA_013400875.1. NCBI lineage: Eukaryota > Metazoa > Chordata > Aves > Suliformes > Anhingidae > Anhinga > Anhinga rufa. Next base: position 19,909 of record VZTV01040499.1, on the reverse strand, counting down.
ACACACACCAATAGGTATAAATGAGAGCATTAGGCCACATACTAAGTAGGGTCAGTGTTCTCCTTTTCCAGCCAGGAACTAATGCATGGGAACGTTGCAGAAGAACGCTAAAGAGAAAGCATCCTGTACATTTTTCTCAAAACTTTCTGGGGAAATACTTGCTAAAACCAGCTGCAGTTCAAAAACTTGGGTAATCAATATGATGTCAGAATCTACTTAATGAATGCAACTCTCTAATTCTGATAGCAATTGCTCGGACTAAGTCCTAAAAGACAATGCCTTGTCTCTTCTGTCTTGGAAAGACAAATAGATGAATGACTATATTCACATTTCACGCATTGCTGTGCTGACCTATAGATGCAAGGGTAACATGATTCTGAGAACTAGCTTTTTGTAAAAGAGAAAGCCTATCTGCTTGGGAAAAAAAGATACCAGAAACAAGACCTTGATATAGAAAAGTTAATACAGAAAATTCTCAAAATTGAGGTAAGTTCTATGTCTCCTATGTCTCATAGAAGGTATCTTGTACGCTCCATGTAAAACTAGGAGATGTGACACACACCTTCTAGAGTAAATTGTCTATATGAGCCTTACAATCAGGTTCAATTTTTTTTTTTAGATAAACAGCTAACTTCTTGGAGAGTTTTTTTGTTATCACATCAGACATAGAATGACTTCACAGTTTTGTACCGTAATGAGATTGCTTAATTGCTTTACTATATGAAAACAGATTTGCTCTCAAATGAGAAATACTTTCAATAAATCCAAAGTGAGCAGGTACGCAATTCAAATAAGACTCATCTTGAAAAATATACTTTTCCGTATCAACAGACAACAGTTTTATCTACCAAGGGAGACAAATGACCACCTTTCATCAGCCTGTTGCAAAGGTACCATTCCAAATGAAGATGTTTTGACAGACACCCAAAATAAATTCTTGAAACTGAATACTTTGACTCTGTTTTCTTAAGTGGAGAAGAACAAAAAACCATGCCAAGAAGGCCACTAGGTCTAGTCAGAGAGCCTGGCAGACATGAAAATAAGATACCTTTTCATCTAAGCTAGAAACTTTTAAGTACAAAATGGAGTTAAAGGAATTTAAAACAAGGAGTAAAAGGTTCCTTAAACATACAAAAAGAAAAAGAGAAAGTAGAAATGCTATAATTTGAGGTCAGGAAGACATCAATGGTGAACTAGGTAACGAAAAATAATACCTTGCCTGAATTTTGATTAGAGATGATAATACACGATATGGGAACAAACGCACAGTAATCAATGAGAATTAATCTAAAGCTGTATTGCTTTTGATGAGACAACTCCTTTAATAAACAGATGAAATGTAAGACAGGAACATATAGAAGAAAAAACAGAATTGTTGGGAGGGCAAGGAAATGGCTCGTTAGAAGGTAGCAATATATTTCACTGAAAGAGGAACAGCCAGAAGAGAAGTTATGAACATAGTTTACAAATGAGTCATGTAGAAACTGACCATATCTAGTATTTTCAATAATGATTTTGACACAAAAGTTAGGATATAGGAGGCATCATCACTACAGAATATTGAAGTAATCTCATCAGCAGGTATTTGATAACATTGAAGATTGCTGTAAAAGAAATGGATTGAAATTTAACGCCAAGTTCTGAACTAACAAGCATCTTTGCTACATGGGCAAGGACTTAACAGTTGGAAAAAAGAAAGATTATAAATCCATTGTACAAAACACCAATAAAATCTCATATAAGCAGATAAACAGTTTTGATCACTCCAAGGAACGTGAAATCTACAACAAATGCAGGAAAAGACTTTTGAAGTAGTTTTTTTTACAGGGATGAAAATGAAGGTGTTTGACTTAGTTAATTCATAAAAATGAAATCTGAAAGTTTCTATGCCTCCCCTTTATAAGTCTATTTGAGAAATGAATATATGATCAAGAAAAAATTGGTCTTATTTACGTTAAGAGGCCAACAGTGGCACAAAGGCAACTGAGTGCAGACTGACCCATGAGATAGTGAGGTTCTAAAACAAGGCTGGAGACAGCCATGCAGAGGGGAAAACTATTTTTAGTTTGACAATCTTAGATGGTATTACATACTACAACATTAAATAGTATTAGATATTGTCCGAAATAGGAGATAAGATTCACAGAACCAGGAGGTGCTACTTACTTTTCACTCCCGTATTTCCTGAAAACTTTTTCAAAAGTGGAACTGGACTTCAGGGACTACTAGTACACTCGCTAAAGAACCTACAGCTTGAAGGCAATTCCACATTTACATCATCCATGAGAAAAGCAATGTCTGTGCTTTAGATTCTTCTCTCTGTGCTGGTTTTGGCTGGGATAGAGTTAATTTTCTTCATAGTAGGGGGCTACTATGGGGCTATGGTTTGGATTTGTGCTGAAAACAGTGGTGATAATAAAGGGATGCCTTAGTTATTGTTGAGCAGCGTTACACAGAGTCAAGGCCTCTTCGGCTTCTCACAGTGTTCTGCCAACGAGGGGGCTGGGGGTGCACGGGAAGCTGGGAGGGGACACGGCCGGGACAGTTGACCCCAACTGACCCAAGGGATGTCCCACACCATATGACGCCATGCTCAGCATGTAAAGCTGGGGGAAGAAGAAGGAAGGGGGGGACATTGGGAGTGATGGCGTTTGTCTTCCCAAGTCACCGTTACGCGTGATGGAGCCCTGCTTTCCTGGAGATGGCTGAGCACCTGCCTGCTGACGGGAAGCACTGAATGAATGCCTTGTTTTGCTTTGCCTGTGTGTGCGGCTTTTGCTTTACCTGTTAAACTGTCTTTATCTGAACCCATGAGTTTTCTCACTTTTACCCTTCTGATTCTCTGCCCCATCCCACTGGCGGGGAGGGAGTGAGCAGCTGCACAGTGCAGAGTTGCCAGCTGGGGTTAAACCACATCTGCAATGGAACCAGCAAACTTTTACTGCAGATGATACATTAACCACAGGGACATGCATGCCTTGAAATAGCTTTCCTGGTCTAAATTTTAGTTTTGCCTCCTGTGAACATGTAACTTCTTGCTGCTGCTGCTAGACTACCACCACCTTTTACAGCACTTTGGGTTGCATGTGTATTGAAATGGACCATTATCATTATAGTGCATATCTGTAGAAGCATGATAGGATATGAGGATGCTTCGACAGCAAGCTAATATAGACTTCTGCATAAGAATACTCCTTGAATAACTAACAGATACATTAAGAGTGGTAGAGAAAAAATGGAACTGTATGGATATGAAAGCAGCAGAAAGCATAGTCGAAGGGATATAAGAAAAGCATGTTGATGGCAGACAGGTTAGTAGTTCCTTTAGTTCACAGCACTTTGTGCAGCTTCTGGGGATATCCAATCAGTAAACGAAGACAACCTAAAATGATTCACAGACCAAAACAAAGAGTTGAGCCACTGAGAGATGATGTTCGAAAGACAAAAAGCAGGTTTAGATAAGGAAAACACAGGACAGTGAACAAATCTCACATATTCAAGAGGTGGAACTGGATGGAGAGCCAAATATCCCCTTAACTGTCAGCTCCTAAAGAGTATAAGAGGCACATCCAACACTGCCTTAATGGATACCAGCGTAAGAAGAAAACTGGAGAACCTGTGGAGGACTTGATGGTGCCCCATATCCTATAGATCATTTCAAGGAATCCTGACCAGACGAGGTAGGTACACATATATGGATGCCTGAATGCTGTACAGACTACTGAATGCATGTATATTTGAGCTTTTGAATACATAGACATGAAACTGAAATCCTTTTTGTTTTAAAATAACATCACCTACCTGCAGTATCTTGCATTGAACTTTGCTACTCTTGTGAAATTATTTACTATAATAAGAAAGAAGCAACTAGAAGAAAGAGGATCACTGGCTATTCCTTGCAAGTACGTTTTTGAAATTTCTGATCCTTTTCGCAAAGAAAGAACACAGCAGTAAGTGATGTGGATTATTTATTATGTCAATAGTCACTGAAGGAACACAAGCAAGCCTGCCCATACCTGAGCTGTTGATTAAGATCAGGTTAATGTATGAACGGCTGAAATTACAGATTAGCAGGGACTGAGATACCAAAAAAGAGGAGCAGCACAAAACCAAATTCCAACAAACAGAACATAAGGCCATGTGAAAATTCAGCACACAGATGCATAGTTTTACTCTTGAAACCATATTTCATGAAGAAACAAAAATAAATTAGTTGGCACAGGTGATAAGATCTAATATCCCCAAAGAAAAGAGAATGGAGATGGGAAGTTAATATTGCTCCAAGAGGCCAACTCTAGCAAGACATCAAAATGATCACCAGGCACCAACAGTCTCAGCGAGCATCGGTGACAAGACCAGAACTAGATATATTGAAAATGGAGGTAGCAAATATTTCTGTAGAGGTGCATTCACAGTAATTTATAAATGAACGAACTGGATGAAAGACAGATGTGGCTATATTGCTGTTTGGAAAAGAAACAAAACCAAAGCCAAACCCCCTCATCTTGTGATACATCAGAATTCAAACCAGAGATTTAGTTTGGATAGGAACTGAAAAGGTGTGGGTAAGGAAACTAATGCAAGAAGAATGCACATCTTTTCCTTTTCTTAAAGTAATGCCAAACTGAAGTTACCAGAATTTGAAAAAAAATTACTTGGCATTTGAAGAAAGCATAGTAATAACCAAAAACTCTTGCTCCCAAAGCTAATTGAAAAAAAAACATTTCAAGGAGGAACTGACAAGCTGATGCAGCATAAGCATACATAGATCAGAACTCATCCAATGCATGTGTGAGCCAGGATGTCTGTACTGAAAGATTATTCTCTTCTGGAGGGACACACATGCAGAATAGTTAAAATTTGAAAAAAATAATTATTTTCAGGGAAAGACTGAGAAGCTTATTTCTGACATATCTGAAAGTTTCACTGGACTCAGGAAAAGAATGGAATTCCGTAGCTTAACAAAATATCAACCGGCTACTAAGAAAGAGAAATATAGGGAAATTTTGCACATTAGAGTTTCTTCATATGTATATAACAGTATATAACAGATCTGAAATGTAGTTGATTCTGTGAATTCAAGAATTGTTCTGGATGCTCTGGATTGGTATAGGTAACCAACTCCCAACTACTCCAACATCCTTCTTTATTCCTGCTATAAACATTTCTTGGACATGAGACAAGGAAGGGAACTGGATTTTGGCACTACTGTGTTATTTAATACAGACTCCAGTTAACAATGAGTATGGTACTACTTCCAAAACAGATATTCAAGAAAAAAGTAAATAAAACTAAGTCAAATAAGTACCTCTACTGAAATTCAATGTTCAGCTTAAACTTGATGACACAAGTCTTTATTCTGCCTCTCCAGAGACTTGTTGATGGGTCTATTTTGGAACTAACAAAAAAATCACAAAACCCTACCCCTGTATTTTTCAACCTTCCTACAAAGTTAATCTTCCATTTTAGAAAGGATTTTAGTAGACTTTGCTTTTATTATTTATGATGTATTTGGTTTTTTTTTTTGATATCCCAAGCAAACCAAGCTGTTTCTTTCTTAGTTACGTCTCACTTTTGAAGCTGTGGCATTTAGTGTTTTTAACTAACAACAATCAGGGTTTTTAACCAAAATGTAACAAAATAAGACTTGTTAGGACTCAGTCATCCATATATTTTGCCAGGACAATACATTTCAAACAATAAGGAAAAAAGGCAATCATTATATCAAAAATATTCTAGTATCTTAATAAGTAATTCATTTGAAAACCACTGCTGCACTGTACTGAGGAGAACATGGGAGAGTAGATTGATGTGCATTAGTAAGCAGGATTCCTCATCTTAAGGCAACCCTGGCTACTTTTGACTCCAATACACATTATCTCAGCATCTCTTTTCACTAAATATAATTTTTTGTAATCCTGGAATGTGTGCACTGAAAAAAATTAAGAGGAAATAAAATCCAGAAATAATAAAGAAAACATTAATTTTTAGCAGGATCTAACTAAGCCCATGTGTCTATAAACAGCAACCTGTTTTACCAAAAAAAGCAAGAAACCCTTGCAGTGCTTGGAGTGTGATTTCACCTACTTAGATCATCCTAACAATTTAAAACATCCTTTCCACTTTTCCATGCTCCTTAACTGTGTAACAGCTAAATAGCTGTGCCAAAGAACTTGCTACTTACTCAAGCAAGTACCTAGGTAGGAAAAACTACAGCATATGCAAACTTAAAAAATAATAAAGAAAAAACCTTTACTTGGGAATTTAGTGTATGTGTACAAACTTTAAAATATATTCACGTACTTGCCATTTTGTTTTTACCTTGATGACTACCTTAAGAAGAAACAGTAGGAATCAAGATAACAAATATAAAATTTAACGCACTAATATACACAAAATATCTACCCTATGGATAGAACTACAGCTTGCCAAATCATGTCCTGAACAGCACCTCATTATTAACTAAGAATTTCTGGTAAGCAACCTGATCATTCTTCTACTGAAAAATACTGAATATTTCTATTGAAAAATTTGTAACAGTAATTGATACAAAAGCATCTTCCCAACTCCACCTGCTCCCATCAACTAATGTCATTACTTCACATAGTAGTTATATATTAAAAGTCACAATACTAGACTGAAAACAGAAATCATAATTAGGTTTAGTACTAATGTGTAACTAATTAATTTAATTTGACTGTGTGGAAAACTTGCACCAATGTGCACATTCAACATTAAAGCTATGGTTCATGACAGAAGGTGTTCAAAGCGTAATTTTTCTTTGGTAGCAAGAATGACAGATGATTGATATAAGAAAATATGTTTTGCCACAGAAATAAGTCTCATCAGCCTTTTATTTTTTTTAAAAAGGTTTAATGTATTTTTCTAGGCTTTTTCATTTCAGAAATTCTCCGCAACTGAAACATTTACGTAAATTACAAGTATCATACTTTTTGCATCAGGAATATTAGGTCTTTAAGTGAATGTCAAGTTACAAATGATATAGATAACTGTTCTTATAGCAGACAGCTAAAGAAAGTTACAGAAAGTGATCAAATAACAGAATCAACTAGCAGAATTAAATGTACTATGCTACAAAGGTGCGGATGGAGCAGCGGATAGATAACTGTTCTGCTAGAATCTAAAAACCTTTTGAAAAGTAGCCTTGCTTGCTCATTTTAGCTGTAAGATAGAGCCTAAAGACTTTTTATTTTTCATATAGGAATTAAAAGCTATCTATCACAACTACAAATATGTAAGGATGTAACTTAACACTACTGAGGGTTTTGACTGATTCAGTGTAACTAAAAAATTAGGTAGGAGTATCAGGAATGAAGTAGCAAGATGGAAAAAGAAAAAAATGCTCTCATCTTAAAAGCGCTATAACAAGTTCCTTAGGATCCTCCATGATCAAAGACAACACTGAAAGAAACTTTGCACGTTGAAGTGGAAGAACTGAACATCAGTGAGACTGATGATCTTGCAAAGTGAAATACTTTGAACACCTCTTGTCATTGAAATGTATTCCTGGTCATAATTTAAAACCTGTCCTTGGTCTTCTATATCTGCTTCCTTTGACTTTGACACACAACATTGCCAAAAATTAAATATTGATTACACCATTTATGTATGGAGAAGTAAAGACTTCAACTTGAAAGCTGTAATTTTCTTTTATACTAATATCATCTCCCTAAGAGTAGAACAAAACTAGAAGTTTGAAGGAATGACTCAGTCATTTGCTCTGGATATATTCTTTTAAGTTATCTGAAGTTACAGATCTAAAATTTTATACTGTAAGTTTTAAAAAGGCCCCAAGAGTCAACATTAATGCAAACATAAAAAAATTTCTCCATATTTGCAAAACGTATTTTACACTAGGTAGTGTATTGCTTTTGTATCTGAAAAGAATATTGCATTTATCTTCATGAAAATGCCAACCTCAAACATACACAAAAATATAGTAAGATCTTAGAAGCTGAGCAGCTACTGGAAATGACAAGAAAAACTTGCAAGCCACACTATGTTATCCTAAACTTTTGTCATGTGAGTATTCAGTAAATTCATCTAACATTGTTGAGAAAGCACTAAAACTTTAGAAAGACCAAAACTATATTGTAGAAGATAAAAATATCTGTCACAACCACTATCAACTTTATGGTTGAATAACTGAAAAAGGGTTAGTGCAGTTTTCCCCTGAGTAAAACTTAGATTGCCTCTATATCTGAATCCATCTACTATAAGTATGGTTTAAATGCTCTCTGAGCCACAGTGGATTTTGCTTGAAACTCAAAACTGAAATGCAATTTAGAGAACAAGGAAGATGCTCTACAGAGATTTATTAAAAGCTAACAAAAGCAAGTTTGCTTAGTTTTGGCGATGTACCTAATGATAGACAGAGTAGTCTGAATGGAAATTTGTCTTGAGAAGTTCTGACCTTCCAAGATGCTACAGTGAAAAACAGAATTACTTCTTTTATCAGGAAATTAAACTTTTGAGGACTGATTGAAATATGCAGGTTCAAACCCAATATTCATCATTTACTACTTTGTTAGAAACAGAGATTTTCAGAAAATGTGAAAGATAAAGTGTAAACAGTAAAGTAAATTTAAAATTAGATGTTGTGTTTTGTCTACATGAACTGTGTGTATACATAAACAACATTAGGTTTTCCAAAATATAATTAAGAAGAGGTAAAGACTTCTCCTAACAGATCAAGGAGGAGTATTAGTAATGCACTCTCCCATACCTTCTCTCCAATACCCCCATGCATTAGTAACCTGCTGCTTACATTCATTCAATAGATGTGCTGCCATCATTGCAGAAACTTCATTTTTTCTGAGACACACACACAACTTTCTGCTACTCAGCAAATTCAGTAAGAGAGATGTAAGGGTTTATGTACATTTAGGACAAAAAAAATACAACAGGAAAATGGTACAACAAAGTAAACTGGAATATGTAACTCAAAGAAATATTGTGCCACTAGCTCTATGGCTAGACCATCACTCCAAACAATATGTACAATCAAAGAAAACTAAATTGTGTTTTTTGCTGAAACTTCCTCTCCTTTGTTTCATTTCATATCTACATGTGTTGGAGCCCTGAAATGAGTTCCTGAACCAGCACATGAGAATATTGGAAAGATACACACTTTTAGGTTAAAGAAGAGAAAACCCACCCTGGAATATCAAGTGGATGCTTCAGTACAATTTATCTTTATTCTCGGTGAGAATAGAGAGATACACTGTGTGGATCAAGAGGTCCAGTGTAAACTTAATTCATATTGCATTACTAGAAAGCCTGGATCCAGAAGGAAAACCACAGTAATTGAAGACATTTAGACATATTGACAATCTTGAAGAATATGAATGAACCGTATTTCTTGACAAATTCAGATGATGTTTGAGAACTTGAGGGTACTGAAAAGGACTGAACAAAAGGTAATGAGTAGTTTGTTTGGTTTTTTTAAGTAATAAGTAAAATGAACCAAGAGCTCTCTAAGTGGCAGAGCAGCTTATACTTTGTGCGAAACCCAACCTCTAGGTAATAGGAACAGATGAGATCACCTTTCAAGTTCATTTTCCAGTTGGGCTTTCCTAGATCTTTCCCTACATCAGCTTGTACCACCCACTTTCAAAAGACATCACAGAAAAGCTAGACTAGCTAGATGTTGCATGGCAATTCCTGTTATAAAAGTGGTGTGGTCTTACACATTTTGAAAAAATCTGATTTTGTGGTAATACACGAAAAACAGGGCTTAACATGAAATACCAAAGCATGATCCAATTATGATAAGAGCTCATCTCAACCAATTTTCCAGAGAAGAGTTTCGGATTTTTAATCTGTTTCAAAGTTCTTGTAGTTTCCTTCTGTAATCTCTGAATCTTTGAAGATAGTCTAGAGGAGTGCATTCTGCTTCACAACAGATAAGCTTTACTCCTTCCCATTGTGATAACCTTCCTGAAAATATATAGGCTTCATCTAGAGCTATTTCTTAGCAGTGCTGTCTCTTTTTTATGCCTGTGACTGGTCTTCTTTGGTTTTCTTTGGACACTTTTGTTTTGTCGACAGACATAAAACTCAGTGCAGTTTCTCTGTTTCGTATTGCTCTTCTGCTCTGAGTGTTCTAATGTAATAAGCTCTGAGTTTTTATTTTTAAGCCGTAGGACAAGTGACTATTTTTTAGCAAAAAAATGACGGAGCTGCTTGCAGATGGAATTCACTGAACATCTTCTTAAGAAAAGTAGACTATATAATGAAGTTCAAGTATGCTGTCCATCAGAATAATTTTGATTCTATTACTATGGAGGTGAGTACTGCATAATACAATCCCATGGGCTAAACCAAAACATTTCTATGTGTGGTTGACAATAAATCTTGTTTGCTGACAGAAAAGAATGAGACAGCAGGAAAGAAGAACTAGCAGATGCTGGCAATCGCTTTAGCAAGTAGAATAATCTTCAAGGATCATGAATTAGATGAGGAAGAATGTTATTGTTTGCCATCTGCTACGGGTCTATTAGTATGTCAGCATCTGGTGCCACGTAAAGATCTTTGTGATGTGAATGCACAAAGCGAATTCAGACAGTCTTCTGCTGAAAGGAATCGTGCTGAATGTAAACATTACAGGCCTTGCCACTGGTCAATTCACTCAGATTTTTATGTATGTTATTTAAAGTTTGACAAAAAGAGAACACAGTAGAGTTCACCTCAATGATTAAATAGTATAGCGTAATCAGTAAGAACTGAATAATAATCCCACAAGGTTGGCATTAAAACTTTCTATTCAATTTAGGCTGGTTTTTGTTTCCAAACGTCAGGCAGCAAATATCTAAGTTTGAGCAAAACCAGTTGGTTTGAAAGTCTCTTAAACCGAACAATAATAAAGTGGGGCACAGAACTGCCCCAGCCCAGGCTAGAAATTTGCACACAGGTTTTGTCAACAAAATACTACTTGCTTTATGTTGCTACTCAGTGGCAGGATTATCTATGTTCCTGGGGATATTAAAGACATTCAGGGTGTTAACAATTTAATATTCATGACTGATATTGCAAGAGATAACATGAAACTTCAGTAACCATAACGTGTTGGTGGACCCACATATTAAATTGTGCAACAGTACACATGGAATGAACTGTTCTGCCTTGCATTTATCTATTATTTAGAATGATAAACCCTTGCATGCGAACCAACCTTGTTCAGCAGAGGCAATACATTAATCTTACAGATTATATGCCTGAGCATGGATCTTGCAAGGCATAAATGTACTTACTTTTGGTGTTGGGCAGGATGCAGTGGAGAGACGAGAGGTGGCCTGGGCACGAGGAGATTCTGAAGGAGTAGTACTGAGGGAAGCTGTATCACGTGGGAGCACCTGAACACCACGAGAGATGATGGAATCTGGAATCTTAAAAAGAAGAGAGATGGAATTAATAGAAAAAATATACTGTATTTAAAACTTACTCAAAACCTTACATCGAAAATGTAGGAATACCCCACTCCTCAGTTTGCACACCTCATACGCAGTGCTGGCAGTGGTTAATAGCATGTTCCCATAATTTTTGTAACAAATACCTAGCAAATATATAAGATCATATTCTAACTGAAGTAGCATAGAACATACTATTTGTCCTGAAAAACTGTCCTGAAAAACATACTACAACACGAAATAAGAAAGGAGTGTTTTTCCTCTTAAGCCTTTGTTTCAAACTCAACAATGACCAACAGTGATTTATACCGTGGCATGAAGGAGACAGACTTCCCATTCTCTAACTAGGAGACAATATTCTGAACAGAAAATCATTTATTAGCAATGACTGAACCCCTCTGAAAAAATAACATGTAGCGAGAAAATTTCTCATAAGAAATGTCATGCAGTGAGTAAATACTCTTCATTCCATGTACTGAAGACTTTATTTCAGCTACAAAAATTCGTGATGTAAGATTTGTGTTGGAAAAGCTACAGGCCTCTTTGGAGGGAGTACAGGCACTAGAAACTACCACCCAAAGCCAACACTTGGTTTAAAATGCGTTCTGATGGGAAAAATAAAAAATTAATATTTTTGTTTCTTTGTTTCACATAAGGTATTAGAATGCCAGCTATTTCTAAGCTGGAATTTTCAGGACAGATCCTTTAGCTGGTATTGTTAAGCCACTTAAATAAATGGAATTACACCAACTTACAAAAGTGAGAAAGTTGTCTTATTTTTAGTAATAAAAATTAATCTATCATTATTTTTTATCTTCTGCCTCTTCTGTTCAGTTTTACCACCAGTTCCAAAGAAAAGAGGTAGAAGAATGCATTTAAGAATAGAGCTTTCCTTAGCTTTAATATACTGAGTCTTACAAAGTCTGTTGCTTCTTATTACTGCAGTATTTGGGCCCAGTCATGCGGATATCACACCGGTTTTACAATTGACTGGATTACTAGTTTAACATAATGATTAACTTTTTATTTTTTGTGTAAAATGTTAAGAAATATGAATGATAAATACCTCAGATAGGAGAATTGATCTCTAACATTAGTTCGACAACACAAAATGGAGCAGATACTCTGCTATAACACACTGTCTACACAGGCTTTTTCTGATCTTATTTTCATGATCTTAACCTCTTCCTTTTTCAGAGGCAGCACTTCTACCAGATCAGATTGCTCTTACTTCCAGCAATTCACTTTTCTATCACAAAAGACAAGAAAATGTAGAAATTCAGGTCTGACAGAATTTATATACACATAGTTTAAGATACGTCTCTTCATTACGAATTTCTTAGCTCAGCCTGATGTTCAGGTTCCAAGAGGACCACCAAAAGAACCCTGATGACTGGGGGAAATGGCAGTAGCAGACAATAAAAGGAAGCAAGAGATGAAGATCCAGTGACAAGCCAAACCACTAACAATGGACAATTCCAGCCAGGTTTGGTTTTTTTTTTTTAAATGGAGATGTTGTACCCAGTCTGCATCTAGGCATTTTGAGGATTCTTGTCTAGTAAGGCTTTAGGGTAAATAGGAGCCACTGGGAAGTACCTCCTTCCAGGAACAAGCTTGAATCCTAGCTTTCAAAATCGGTTGCATCCTTAGGACCAGTGTCAGAATAGTAAGACAGCTTTGTTGCTTGTCTCTGCAGTTAAAATGAGAAATCTTAAGGGTCAGGTCATTAAATACTGCTTTTTAATGTCATTTTTTCCCCTCAACTTCCTTGGTTCCCATCTACAAATAATGACTATGTCTAACTTAGCAACCTTGACAACGGGTTATACCTAGGGGATCTTATTTCACCTTAAACCTTCCGCCACACATTAGAGTCTCTGTCCTGGTTTCAGCTGAGATAAGAGTTAATTTTCTTTGTAGTAGCTAGTATGGGGCTGTGGTTTGGATTTGTGCTGAAGCAGTGGTGATAATGCGGAGATGTTTAGTTGTTGCTCAGTAGCGCTTACACTAGTCAAGGCCTTTTTCAGCTCCCCGTGCTGTGCCAGGTGCACGGGAAGCCGGGAGGGGACACGGCCGGGACAGCTGACCCCAACTGACCCAAGGGATGTCCTACACCTTATGGCGTCAAGCTCAGTATATAAAGCTGGGGGAAGAAGAAGGAAGGGGGGGACATTGGGAGTGATGGCGTTTGTCTTCCCAAGTAACCGTTACGTGTGATGGAGCCCTGCTTTCCTGGGGATGGCTGAGCACCTGCCTGCTGACGGGAAGCACTGAATGAACTCCTTGTTTTGCTTTGCTGGTGCACACAGCTTTTGGTTTCCCTATTAAAGTGTCTTTAGCTCAACCCATGAGTTTTCTTACTTTTGCTCTCCTGATTCTCTGCCCCATCCCACACGGGTGGGGGGACTGAGCGAGCGGCTGCGTGATGCTTAGTTGCTGGCTGGGGCTATACCACAACAGTCTCATGTTTATAACCTGTTTCTAAGTTGTGTGGAAAGAGATCTTGTTCTCAGTGTGCCACCAACTGCCTGCTTTCTGCTCTACTGCTGTGTTTCTAGGCTGATAGTATTGCTTGCTTTCCGTCAGTACTTAAAACCCCCCAACTTTCCTCAGAGGATCTTTGAAGGTTAAGAAACTTATGCTGCAATTTCCACTATAAATTATGAAGTCAGCAGAGTTTCTCTTCACTATGGACAATTCTGCTGGGGATATCTTCCTCTCCAGAAACAGTGCCTAACTGGCCTCTACTTGGAGTATTCTGATTTGCAAATGGTATCTTAGAGATGTACTATAAATAGAGGTAAACAGAATGATATTCTGATCATGCAAACAGTTTGGAGTCAGAAGCAGCATTTCCCTTCTGTTCTCTTTTTCTCCTGAAATCCCATCTTAAATATGTTAAACACAAAAAAACTGCCAACATCCCGAAGTTTTATATTGGCATAACCCCTAGTTTTATATTGGCATAGCTCCAATACTACTTACAACTTTTAATGCTTCCTTTTAATCTCCACCAATAAGGAGAATACAGCAAAAATTACATTTTGATAAAGGCATAAAAAAAAAAAAAAGACAATAAAAGAAAGTATAGTTTTCATTCTTCAAATAAGACATCTTTTCTTTACCCTCCTCTGATAAAAAGCTGCACATATCTTGATACAATTGTGTATGTGTCTATTACCTCTTTTATATGCTCCAAGATCCCACAATACAAATACAATATTGCTTTTGCAAATGATACCGTGATCCAGTTCTCCCTGGGTTTACTCTGGTTACTCTAGAGTAACGAGATATTGCATATCGTCTCATCCCCTTCAGGCAAGTAACTGTTTTGTTTTTTTTTTTACTATCCACCACATCCATCAATCATTGCTTCTAAAATTTTATTCGGTATCACCTCTTTCACAACAAAAATTCTCTGTGCAACAAAGTGACTAAGTCAATTCCAGTCTCCATTGAACTGCATGTGAAGTACTAATTTTTGCCTGTGAGAAAATGAAAATTTAAGTAAAATTTCAGCCAGGACAGTAATCAGAAAAGGAAGCTGAAGATAAAGGGAAAAGGTGATTACAGGCATTTCATTTTAATTACAATTATTCTCTAATCACTACCTTCACAGAAAATACAATTACCATAAAACAATCGATATATAAACCTATCTAGAACTCTTAAGTTTCAGCTTGCTAACTTTCACAGACACAGAATCTCACTGAGAGAATTAAGTTAGTTCACAGTTACAAATTTTGCTCACAAGAGGTTTATTTCTCTAATATGACAGCAGAGTCTGTTGTATTGCTAAAACCAGCATTAATATTCTCTTTAAACTACTACAACCTGCTGATTTCAGAGAAGGTACTAATATGTATACTGCATAAACAGAAATATTAAAAAATTTAATGGATATATACACTGTTCAGTAAGTGAAAGGGACAACAGAATATGATTGGTATTTCTGTGAATATACATTATGTGATATGGGGAATGTCCCTCTTCTCCTACATTTTCACCTACATTTAAGAAGCTTTATTCCTTTTGAAACTAAATTTAGGCAATCTAAGTCTCTAATCAAAGCAACTTCTTGTTAACTGTGTTAAAGAGGTTGATAAACCCATGAGAAATTTCTTTGTTTCCTGGAGCCTGGAAATCTGCAATAAGGAAGGGCAGGAATATTGTTGCATTTTGGAATATATATATTTTTTTTACACTTTCACAAAGTCATACTCTGAATATTTATGTCTCCCCCTAAAATTTTTCAACTCGTTTCCAGTTTCAAACAAATTTAATAGAAAGTAGAGTTCTCAAAATTCTCAATGGGGTACAATAAAATTCTAAGTTCAGTAAAAATAGTTTCTGTTTGCATTAGCTGGGGTGGAAAATCTGTTGCAATGTACTGATGGAGAAAGAAATGAATGAGAAATTAATGAAATGACAGAGAAGGATATCCACCATATCCATCAGTCACTGATTCTACAGTTTTTATCTGATATGACCTTTTCCAGAAGTACTTTTATACCAGTTTAAATATTTGTGCCTTCAGATCAGAGAACCAAGTGTTGACAAGAAGGGGAAAAAAAGTAAAAGATACAAGCTCTTTATTGTTTTTTGCCCAGGATTGGAACAAAAATTTACAGTACTCGTGAGGTTCTAAGACACCAAGCAGTAGTTTTTTGTACTTCTACATGTAGATAATTACTATCATTGTTACACAAGAGCAAAAATGTCTTAAAAACATAGAAAAAGTACAGCTTAAAGAAAACCAAAAATCTCCTGAAAAACTAGCCACTTCCTGCTCTGGGTTTGAAAATCTGATTTGGATTATAGAATGCATAAAACAATAGCTCAAGAGTGATTTGCAAAAGGGCACAGAAGCCTGGATGACAGCTTAACAGCGTGCTTCAGAGAGGCTGAATTTGCTGTTTTACTGATACTGAAGAATATGGTGCAAATTCTAGTTTAGTAACCTCAACTCAAAAAAATGAACCTATTGGAATAAATCTCCGTGTGTGTTTGTATGTACACATATACAGTTTTATCATCAGGTGTGTGAACTTTAAAGCCTTCACATTTCTTAAGCAACTTTTCAAAAGACGTTGTTTTAAATACTATTTGACTTATGGATTAAATTACTTTTTGCTTAAGGAAACAAGAAGGTACAGTCGCTGGTCATCAAACCCAGTGACATATTTTCCCAAGAACTTACACCCCATTTGCTGGCTGACATGGAATGAACAGGTCAGACAACACAACTCTCTCTAGGCCAACTGCCTTCCTTAGGTTTCTCTAAACTACAGTTATTAATATAGTAAATTATGTTTCATTCCTGATGATACTGTAGCCATTACTCTATCCTGATTCAAGCCTAGACTAAACCTTTGAGAGATGGAAAATAAAAGTATAGTATTTTGTTAGAGCCCAAGTTCTTTCTACCATTCACTGAAAGAGTTCCCTACTATTCACTAAAATCCAGTAACTTATAATAAGTCCACTGTATCCTGACTCCTCAAGTATTTTCTGTTTTTGAGAAATTCTACTTCTAAACAGAAACAGAAATAAGTGAGAAACTGCAAGTGATGAAAGCAAACTATGAACACCCAGTGCAAATGCTCTATTATGTTTACAGATAATTGAGAGAAAAAAGCAAAGCAAGGCAAATGAATGGTGAGAAGTTACCAAAATTTCATAGCTTTAAAGCAGTAATTTTAGAAGATTATTTTAATTATATTCAATTATTGACTATATTAGCTGATAAAGCCAAAGACTAATCAGAAACAGAGGTTTTACAGCAATGATTGTCTCAGCAGCCAAATTATTCAAACTGACAATGTGCATGAACTTTACCTTGTTTAGCCCTGTATCTTAAACAGAATATTTTCTGTAGCATGTTCTCTAAAAGATAGCACTGATGTGTCTTTGTTAGAAGAAAATAAATAACACTGTCTGTTCACACAGTAGACTAGGAGGCAGGCAGTGTATTTTTAGCTACTGTTAGTGCAAAAGCCTCTTGGAAGTGTCTCTTACCGGTTCTCCCGCACTGCCTGCTGCGTGATGGCAATAACTGATGAGACCAGGGATGGGCTGTTCACCTTTTGCCATGATAACAGCTGAACTGGTGTAGGATGGATGCTTCTAATGCACAACACATAACAGCTATGAATACAGTGACAGGAAAACATGAAACTATACAAGCAAATGACTAAAAAGGAATGAGGTGAAAACAAGTATGACACTGAAATGCCAAGCTCATACGAACACTGCCAGTTTAGATCTCAGGTATTTTCTACCTTTAAAAATTGCACATATTATTTATCTTTGCCTATATAAAAAGAAATCAATCGATTTGAAATTTGCATTAATAAAACCTCAAACTTGCAAGTGATAATTACCTTAATTCACCCCTGTAAAGATATATGTAATCAGGATNNTGTCTTAGAAATGTCAAGATGTCTCAGACCTGAATTCACATTTCTGGTGTTAGAATGTTGCTGCTTTGGTTTAGAAATTGTTTAATATAATTTTGAGTTACTTAGACTTTCATTTCCCACAACAGCAATTAAAAGTACAATCTGTGGAGTAAATATAGAACAAAGCAGTTTGGAAAAAAACCTTTCCAAACACATAGGAATACATTGTCCTTCCATTTGAAAACTGAAGACATAAAACTGCGTAAGTATTTATATATTGCTTCAAATAATACGATATTTCTTTGGAAAACATTTAAAATTTGAACTGAAATTATTTGCAAGTGTTATCTATCTAATTTTTTCCTTTTGTAGTCTCAAATTTATTATTTTGCTGAGTAATTTTGATCTATAATTACTGGCTAAAGCAAGGCTA
The DNA here is from genome assembly GCA_013400875.1 of Anhinga rufa. Classification (NCBI taxonomy): domain Eukaryota; kingdom Metazoa; phylum Chordata; class Aves; order Suliformes; family Anhingidae; genus Anhinga; species Anhinga rufa. The sequence goes on along the minus strand of VZTV01040499.1, from coordinate 1,646 downwards.
TAAAGACAATGTGATGACATTTAGTTTTGTGGCAGAATTTCACATCTCTTATACAGACATGCACACTGGAATACAGTAGCCTGAATAGCTTATTACTTAACCTGCTACCTGTCTGTCACACTTTTTATCAATGTTTTTAGAAACCAACATTTTCTTTTGAAAATAGATATTATGGCTTAGAAAATTTTGTTGCGATTCCTAAATATGCCACCTACTGGACTTTGCACCTTCAGGCCTACGAGTACTTTGAAATAAAAAAAAAAGCACTAAAAATAATCTGTCCTACCAGAATGGTATCATAAAAATGCATATAATTGTCAAGATAATAAACAATATGTATCTCCCACTGAAATTTGAAATCACCTACCAAAACAGCATTAATGTATTTTTATGAGGCTGTATTTCCACAAAATGTACCTAAAATACATCTGCTTGACCATACAGACATCAATGTATAGTCTTAACATGCAAATGAATATTGGTGGAAAGTACCTGAGATAGAAACTAAAGGGTCTCTTAGGGAAACAAACCTGACTCACCTTAGCTGCAATGGCTGCTGCCGTTATATGTGAAGAAGAACTGTCCTCTGTTGAGGCGACTCCACTATCCTTCTTCTCTTCCTCCTCTTCCTCACACTGTACCCCTTTGTCTTCTGTCTGCTTGTGAGGGCTGGTGGTTGGAGGAGGAGAAAGAGGAGGTGGTGGTGAAGGTAGATCTTCAAGCTCATCATGTACCTCCTTTACTTTTACAATGGCATCCCGCAAAAGATCGATGGCATGAGGTAGGGCTGGCAGTATAAACTGAAAGCATTCCTATGCACAACGAGAAGAGAAATGACTGTGAAAAGTTACCTGCAGAAGTAAATAGCGATTTTTAAGATTCAGTCTTAAAAGATATTCAGGCTTTAGATGTATCTTTTCACTCGATCATAAATAAAACCTTAAATGCCTTATACAATTGCTCATAGAGGGTAAAAAAAAGCCTCAGAACCAGAACCGGGGACCATGCTATATATTTTTGCCTTTTTTCATGCAAATACAGTAAGTTGTACAATGGGGCTACTGTAATTAAGCTAATATTGGATGAAAACTTCGGAAAACAAGAGTTAAATTTTCATGAATACATAATACAGAAACCAGTTCATAGCAGTCGGCAGAATGCTATGAAAATGCAGAATGAAAACATTAACTCTATCCCTGCAGGGATATTAGCTTCAAATCATTCCTGTTATGTTCCTTCACAATTAGAGAACAATTCATAAGGGTTTCCATAATTTTACTTTTAATTAATTATATCCTTTTTTATTCACGGACTTATCCTATATGCTGGAAGAATAACAAACTACACTGCCGTCATTATAATTTTATGTAGCTCAGAAAAAATTGTTTCCTAAATAATCTATTTTTCAAACCTCTCCTTGCTCTATGATCTTAAAAACAATTAGAAACTTTATATGGCTGGAGAAAGCAAAAATGCAGATGCCGTGTAACTTGTTCTTGTTCCATAATGGGCTACATATATAGCTACCTCTGCTACTAAAATATACTTGTATTTCATCAAATCAAAGAAGGACTTCAGTACATCACACACTGCGCCTCCTGCTCAAATCAGGGTCAATACACACAGGTTGCTTAGGGCTTTGTTCA
>VZTV01040490.1:11697-23780 GCA_013400875.1 Anhinga rufa | reverse complement strand
GGGTGTGTGGTGTCCCAGCCTATGCTTGTGCAGCAGGCACATTCAAGTTTGGGATGGTGGCCCTGGAAAACATCCTGCTGGTAGTTCAGAAAAGAATGCTCCGGATTTTTTTTGTTGTTGTTTTTGTTTTTGTTACTAAACATCTATTCCGTATTACAAACCGGTGGCTTGCTTTGCACTTCATGGTAGGTTGGGATTGTTTTCCCAGCCAAGAGGAAACACTGCAGGCTTTATTAGAGAGTGTTCTTGAATAGTGTCCCTCTGTGATTAGAGGGCTGCTCTGTATGCTTCCTTTTGCTTCTCCAGGTACCTACTGATCCTTCCACAGTTTGTGTTATCTATTATCCAAAGATTTAGCTTTCTGGTATAATTCTGAAACCTTATGCTTGTCAGGGCCAAGTCTTATACTTTACATCCTTGGCAGTAGGACTCAGGCCTCCTGTTCTCGTACCTAGGCCTTCTAGGAAGCCTTTTGGGCTCATTCCACTACAGTGGAATGCAGAATTTGTCAAACTACATGCTTGGGTCTGCCTCAACCTGTTAACAAATCAGGGAAACTAAGCAAAGGCATCAAAATACAACCTGAGGTTTAAATGACCGTGTGCTGCTGTCCTGTGCAGTGGATGGACTCTGCGTATCAGCTGCGTGGTCACTCAGAGCTCCATCTGTGCTGAATTGCCACTTCTAAAGCATCTAGCATTAATGCAGCTTTTGATAGAACACTGCCAAAATTGTGTTTGTGTGACAGGACTCTGAGATCCCCCAGATATTTGATGTTCACTGCTTGGAGTTGTCTGTGGTTGGAATGTGAATGTGGTCTAAATTGAAAGAGAGGAATTATTCCTCGATGTCTGGTGTTTCTCAAGGTGTGTTCCTTATGCACTTAACTCCAGACATACTTGCATCTGCTACATGAGCACGGAAAGGGTTTTTTTCTGTTTAATATGTGTGCTTTTGATCTTCACCTTCTTCTCCTTTCCCCCTACTCCTGCCTGGTATATGGCAAAGATGGTGCCTGTTGCTGTGTTGGTTCCCCTCAGATGCTGTTACAAAGGAAAGAAAAAAGGGGAAGGGTGGATATGTGGATTTCAAGTCCTGAACGCTGGTTCTTGGTCATCCACCTTCCCTTTGTGTTCATAGCCATTTTAACAAAGACACAAATTTGGAGCTGTCTGGTAAATAATCTTTTAACACTGTTCAGAGCAGAGAAACTTTGTGTAGCTTGTAGAGGAACTGAAGCTCTTTGGACAGTGTAATTAGACTAGGAAAAGGTACTGCTTAACCTATGTGGTGACATATTATTTCACGTCTTGGTGCTTGAAAACACAACTGTTATGATCAACCCAGCCTGAGTAGTGTTGAGTTGCAACAACTCTCCATGCAGTGCTACCAAAATAGTCCGACTCTTCATAATGTTGGATTTGCTTAATCTTTGTTTTGTAAGTTAAGTGATGCAATGACTGTACATTTCCTTATTTCACTTTCTTTTCGTTGCAGAGCCTCCCCTTCCAAAAAATACAACACAGCATCACAGCACAAGACCACCAACCTACACCTGACAGCTGTATACTCAGTATGGTAGTGGGACAGCTTAAGGTAAACTCCTTCCATTACAGATTAACAAATGCCTATGTCTTAGATTTTTGCAGGACTCTAAATCATCCGATTTCTGAAAACATTAAAATGCTCTCTTGGGTGGGGAAGGAACACTGGTAAGCTTGCATTGGGATGTCCTGCTGTTCAAGACTGTCAAGAAACCGCTCATCCCTTCAGATAACTAGCACTAGGTAAACCACCTGTAATTTGATAATCGTATGTTCCTGCCAAGCAAAGTACCATGGTTTTCACTCTGCATACAAATATCATATGGCCTCTAGAAGCATCGGTCCTTCCCTCACCCTGATGCAGCAAGGTTTCAGTGTCCTCTGCGTTTAAAAGCATCGTTACAGTGTTCTTGGGCAACATAAGCACATCTGGCTTAACGTGCTCTTTGATGTAACACATGCATCGAGCTGTGATGTAGCAGACAATTTTTGTTAGCTGACAACCCTTCAGTAAGACCGTGCTTTTTCTCTGCTCTCACAGGACACGAGAATACAGTTCCAGTGTTAATGCAGTCCAGTACCTCTGTAGTGAAAACTGGTTCAGCAATGGCAGTGTTACCTCTGAGATCACATGCTTATTGTTGAGAAGAAACCAGATTATTTTTCAGGCTGTAGTATGATTACATTGCTGTTTATGTTATACTACTGAACTGCGTAAACTTCCCCGGTCTCCCATTCTTTTGAGGAAATGTTGGATCTAAATATACCAGGGCTGCAGGCTTGTAAGCTAATTATGCTACTTATCAATGAAAGACGTTGTCCTGGAATCTGCAAAGAATATCCTGTATGTAAAGTCAGCTGTAGGCAGAACTTGCTCACAGTGGGCAGTGTTTATTTAAAAAGTGTGACATTACATAGCTATAGCTAAAATTATCAGAGTTAGTTTTGTCAGGGTTTGGTCCAGCCGTGCTGTCAAGTCAGGACTCTGAACCCATGCAGTCTTTAGAGGTACCTGAACCCAGTTTCTTTTAAAATAGCTGTTTAGGTTTTCTTTTCCTGTTAACTCTGAGTGGCACCTCTGGCATCAAAACATTCCAACTTCCACTGACCCTACTGTTAACTAAGCAAACATAGGACTGAAACTTTTGAATCTGCTTGCTTAGCTATTCTCCTTAATTGTTTTGGGCTGGGCAGTTGAGAAGAGCAGTTCCCAGTCTATTGCATCCACTTCTAAGCCTAACATAGATAGCTTTGGCTCTTGTTAAAGTTGCTCCTGCTTCCTAGCTGCAAGTTGGATTCCAGCTTTCTTGTTGCTCAATCCCACCTGCACACACTCTGAGGAAAGCCAGCCACACGTAGCCACAGAAAGCATTGAATTGCAGGACAGGTATGAAGTCAGCCGTGCTGATCTCTTCTGTTTTGCTCTTGGGTGTGCACAAAACTCGATGACGTGACCAAGAGTTTTTGACTCAGTGTCTTGGACCACTCACATCTACACCTGGTTTTGCACAGTCATGTTTTTAAGCGTATTGCATGATCATTAAGCAGATCACAGCTTGCAACAGTGATTTTGTTGAATCCTGTGGCAAGATACCAAGTTCTTAAAGATTCTGTAAAGCTTTTGGGTTTTCTCATCCTTTAGTATGGTTGTTAGGGTTGTAGATGCACTCCAGGAGCCTTCCGTAAATACCATGGCTTGGAGCAGTGTTTCTTACTGTGCTGTTTTTATAAATCAAGGATCACGCGATAGTGTATCTAGGTACTTGGAAAGAACGTACTGGATTAAAGTATGCCTGTTGTCATGATTAAATTCACAGAATGGTAGGGGTTGGAAGGGACCTCGAGAGATCCCCTTGTCCAGCCCCCTGCGTGAGCAGCACACCCAGAGCAGGGGGCACAGGACCGCGTCCAGGCGGGGTGTGAATGTCTCCAGGGAAGGAGACTCCACAGCCTCTCTGGGCAGCCTGGGCCGCTGCTCCGGCACCCGCACAGCAAAGGAGTTTTTCCTCATATTTAAGTGGAACTTCCCATGTTCCAACTTGCGCCCGTTGCCCCTTGTCCTGTCATCGGACGCCATTGAAAAGAGTCCAGTCCCGTCCTCTTGATACCCACTGTAGGAGAGGCAACATTTTTTCACCCTCTTCATGTGTTTGTGTCTCCAGTCTTAGCTTTAAAAAGCACATTTTAATGCCTGGGAAATGCTGCTCCTCACTGAGGAAGTGTCCAGAAAGTCAAAGTCAACTTACAACTTTGACTTCTTGCTTCTGCCTTGAATGATACTTTTACAGGTGGATGAATGAAATAATCGGTAACAGTCTATATCATGACGTACATAGTAAACGTTTCTGCCACTACACGAATCTGGTTGTCATATGTAGGGAATACTTTGTCTTGTGCTCATATGTAGGTGTTGACAGCCATCTCAGTGCTGTTCTTGATACAATACAGTAATGGAGAACAACTGGGTTCACTTAGTGCATTGTAACAGGTGGCTCATCCATAGCTCCAGTCGAATGGGGTACGCTTTAACACGCAAACATGGAGCAGCATGCTTAGTTTTAATTAAAGGTTGCCTTCTTAATTGTGTGGCTGTTCTGCACAGCGCACATCTGTTGGTCTCGAGGAAAACTGTAGAGAAATTTACACAAGGCAGGAGATTTTCAAGACTATCAGTAGCAGGGTTTGAATGGAAAAGCCATGCTTCCTGCTTGCTATTCAGTTTATCCTTTTCGTGGGACTGAGCCAAATTCTTCAAAGTCCAGTACAATTAATGCGTATGCTCTTGAATCCTCTGCGGTTTTTCAGAACTTGCGTTGTTTTATGTAATGAATGAGCATGAATAATGTTTTTAATAGAATAATCCAAGAAGATAATGTAAATACCTGTAACATGCCTTTTCTAAGAAGTCATTCCGGGCCGGATACTTAAATGGATTTTCTGAGGCCTTAGTTGCTTGAATTGCTAGTCCCAAAAGTTCATTGGGAACTCATTCTTAAGTGAGCTGGGCACATCCTATATTTCTTCCTTAAACCATTATATTTTGATCTTGTTTAATTTTAGGAGGGGAAAAAAACAAACCAGAAAAACTTTCTACTCACCCTGTGGGGGTGACCAAATTTGTCACAAAGCCTCAGTTCTCTTCTTAGCTGTACAAGAATAGTTCTGAAGAAATAATGGGGTCAAGGACTCTTACTGTCAAACTCTGTATTTCCTTTACCAGAGTATTACGCCTTAAGTAAACCTGCAGGTTTGGGTTTTAAGCCTTTGCTCCCCCCCCCCGCTGGAGGGGGTTTTAACTGGGGGCAGTTGAAATCATGACTGCTCTGTGACAAGGTCAGGATGTGCATCGGCCTCTGCGCTGCTCCAGTCTACAGCTCAGCATGCTATTACCAACGTTAACTGTAAATAAAATGGGAAAAGCAACATATTTTGCAGCAGGATAATCATGTGCGCTGAGGGGACTGGACACAATGGCTTCTTGGGAGATGATGTTGGAAAGTAATCTGAGCATCTGAGTAGGGTTGATGTCGCTAGCGAGGATCCACTGGCAAAAGCAGCACAGTAATCACTTTAATTAAAAAGCATGCTTTCAAGTAAACATATGAAAGGTCCTCTTTAATGGATGTTGGGACAGGTAGTAATGGTTTTTATCCTTTGGCAGAGGTATAATAAATATACCTCCGCTTATTCTAATTCTATTATTATTTTTTTATTGCTATTCATTGACTGGGTGCATGCTTGCTTGCTTCAACTAGGAAGAGTAAGCATCAGTTTTAAACCTTTAGGAGTGAGTTCCATCTGGTGTGGTGCTGCTTTGCCAACGTTCACCCAGAACGTCACCCAGTATTTTCAGTGTGCTTCACCTAGTAACGTATTTCTCCTGTCATGCTCAGGCAGATGATGACCAGGTTCTAGGCTTCCACCAAACCTTTTTGTTGAAAAGTTTTCAAGGTGCCTGGGTGTGCACCAACGAAGTCTTCAGGCTAGCCCTCCACAACGTTTAACCCTCTGCCTTACCTCTCTTCCATGCAGTCCTCGCTGTCCTGGTTGAGTAAGGAGTGCTCTCTTCTGCTCTTCTGTCACTTGAGCTCGGCTGAGAAGCATGGCTGTGGCTTGCGCATTCTCAGAGCAATGTGGCAGATCTGTGGCCTTCCCCCAGAGCGTGAATTTTGAAGTGATTGCTGCAGAATTAATTGTGAATAACTAATTGTTATGCGGTGTTTCCTAGTCGTAAAAGGGAAAGAAATTTGCAATTAAAATCACTGAATGTTTTTGTAATGCATGCTGAACACTTAAAGCATTGCTTAGAGCCTGCTAAATAAGGCTTAACATCTGAAAGAACCTGCTATCTTAAGTAATTAGCCTTTCCTTTGAGATAAGGATAGCTGCAAGCCTGCAGTTCAATCAACAGTTGCTGTGGGGTGCTGGTGAAAGTAAAACTGTCTCTGAGCAGACAAGAGGAGAAAAGTTGTGCAGCTAAACTTGGACTGCGAAGTCGTGTTGCACCTAATACACCACCCATGGTTCTGTGTGCTGAGGACTTTCTACAGTTTTGAGCCTCCAGGTCAGAAGAAATGTAGAAAAACTCTAAGAGGTCAAAAAGCTGCCAAGATTGGCAGTGTTCGAGAGCTTGTGGAGCTGGGAGAGGAGGCGGCTAAGGACAATCTGCCTGAAATGTAGGTGGAAAGTAGTTGAGTGCTTCCAACAACCTGAAAGCAATCTGGTTTTGATGGTGCCAGAGTGTGTAAAAGGGACAGTGGTTGCAAGCCAGAACTTGGGAGGTCCAGATCGGAACACAAGGGAAGATTTTCACTGAAAGGCTGAAACCCTGGGAAATAGTGCCTGGACACCTTGTGAAACATCTGTTCTTGGAGGCTTGGAAGACTGCTAGACAAAGCTGTGGCTGATGCAATGCTGCTGGTAGTCCGTGCTGAGCATGAGGCTGGACTGGAAACCAGAGGATCCTTCCAATCTGATTCTGTGAATTTCTTTAAATTTTTATTTTAATTCAAGGATGTCATGAAAGAATTTGAACTGCATAAAGGAAAGCTTTGTAGGAAAAATAAAGGCCGCGTATTTCAAGCCTGGATGCACATCTGGAATGCAAATTTTGAGTTGGACATAGGTGAATTTGGAGTGGAAAGTAAGGGTAAAGAGTTTCAGTGATGTTATCCGAGATGTGATGAAGATCCAAAATAAAATGGGATAGGATTAGTCTATTCCTTCTAGAGCGTCTCAAGTCACTCAACTGTGGGTCTTTGCTAGATTTCAGTTGGACGTATTCAGAACTTTGGGAACGGACTATAAATTATTTCATTCACCTTCAATAGAGTCTAGGATTTTCCTTGGTTTTAAAGTATATTGCTACTTTATGCTGTGAAGACATAACATGAAAGGATTAAAGAAAGCACTAACATGTGACTTCATGGTGGGAATTTGCCATATGTACAACAGCAAGTGTTTGGGGACGAATTCTCTTTTCTTTTAATCTTTTTTCACATGTCCAGTCCTGAATTGCGCAAGAAAGCAGGAAATTCTCTTCAAGCCAAAGCATTAAGAGCTGCAGTGCAGCTAGGCCTATCAGAAACTGGGGAAACCTATGCCAAAACTAATCTGGCGGTGGTATCTTTTTTTTTTCCAGAGGTATATTTTTAAAGTGTACTCATGTCAGTAATGATATGCTCAAATTTGGTGTGAAAACTACTTATGCAACTTGTAATAGATGCCTCAGTGACCTAAGAAGAGGAGACCATAGGGCAACTAAGTAGAGAGTATACTAAATGCTTATTAATAGTGTTGATTAGAAGTGATTCAAGCTGAAACAATTCTGCCTGGCTGGTTTAAACTAAGCTATTAGAAAGGAGCTGACACAAATATTAGTTCATTCCAGCTTAGTCAAAAGAGATAGCATTAATAAGATGCTTTATGAAGTCCTACGTCTAATGTACAGTGCTTTGATGCTACTCGGTTTTCTTAGATTCCTTCATGTCCAGGAACCTACCAGCTATCAAGCAGTAGCAAGACTATGCTAGGATGTAAGTGTTATATTTGATACCTCGGAAAAGCTAGAACCCATGGGTTTCGGTGCATAGGCCACCTCTGCAGTATGGATATGCAAGCATCTTTTCTGGGCAGATCTAATAATGATAATACTTCCCCTGAAATAATTGGCAGGACTGCTGTCGTATGTGCTAATAAACTAGATGGGCAGCTGGTCTAATCCAGCGTAATTGCTTGTGTTCACACTGTGCTGATTATTATGGAGCCTCTGCCCAGTGCAAAAGGAGGCATATACCAATGTGACAGAAAGCTGCCCAGGTCATCGACCTGTTGAATGGTAGCTTTATTGGCACTTGTCTTGCTTGGGGACTTTTCTTTCATTTGTCTACTGAACACTTAGGCTTACTCGTACTTCTGACCTTGTTGCCGCCTTAATTTCTGGCTGGAGTAGTTTCCTCATTCACTCTGTCCTTCATGGTTTTAGAGTAATTTGATATTTTGGCCATTCTCCCCACCCTGATCACACTTTTACAAGCTAGAGAGTCATGCTCAATTTACTTTCTTCTGTAGGAAACTGTCCTGTAGCTGGCTCATCTATCTTTCTTGCCCTTCTCTGGCCTTTGCCTACTCTACCATTTTAATTTTTGCGAAATGATACGAAGTGCATGCAGGATTTGATGTGTGGGTGCTCTGTGCATTTACGTGGTTGCTTATGGGTTTTGGTTCTCTGCTCCTTTCCTAATATCTGCTAACACTGCGCTTGTCTTGATAGCTGTTGAGCTCTGAGCTGGTTTCAAAGACAATAGAAATCATTGTCCATCATGATTCCAGTATCACTTTCCTGAGAGGCCATAGCTAATCTAGGGCCCTTTTGGGTTTTCCTCTGTGGATTAACATACACTTACTGACACTGCACTTCATCTATGTCATTTTATTTCCTAGGCAGTTGTTACTGTGAAATCCTTGCAGTGGTTTTAGATTTGAATGCTGCTTTTACAGGCACTCGATCCTACCAGTGCTCTGGCAGACTCGCTGTTTTGCGATATAACTGATGTCCTTAGCAAGTTCCTCCTCAAAGCTAACTTGTTTCACAGTCAATTTATCACTTACATGAACACTACTTTCCAAGTAAAGAAATTTATTTTGTAATCTGCTTTGCTCTTGGACCTTTTCACTTGCTTTTCTTGATGGACAGCAGCAGAGCATTGAGAATAAACATTCAGCACTTTGACAGTCTGTTTCATGTGCTCCTCTGGCTGCTGCTTTTCAATGCCTTTTTTTTAATGCATTTCCCCCTTTTCTGAACCTGAAAAGTTGTGTGCTAAGAGAATGGAGCATAACATTCTCCAGAAATGCTGACTTGAATACACCGTGGTCAGTATCGGAAGATTGTTTTGTAACTAGGTCCTGTGTGCTGTTCAGAGTAAATCCATCATGTGATTTCCAGCTGATTTGGAAATAATTTGTGTTATTTTGAGGCTTTAATTCCTGTATGATGTCTCTGAGGAGACTGGTAAACTCCAGGCGGGAGAACTAGTCTCCCTCTACCACTATTTGCTACTTTTGTAGTAATACAGTAAATACAGCGCAGGCACTATAACCTGCCTAGATGTGTTGTCAAAGGCAGGAGTTAAGGCACTGCTGCAAAGATCCATGTGCTTAGAACATCCTGTCGCAGCTATAGCAGATACTTCACTCCCTTTGAGCTGTTCCTGGGCAGTGGAAGTGGGAAGCACTCTGTCGCTGGCCAGCTGTACCTGCTCTGGGAAAGAGCATGCATAGATCATTCAGGCAATACTGTCGATACTGACTTCTACAGAAGCCCCCTTCTGTTGTCAGTCCAAAGCACGGCAGCTGCCAACTAATTTTGAAGTGCCTTGTTTTATGCTTGGCTCCTGTGCAAGGCCCAAAGAAAATTTGTGATTCAACACTGAGGCAGGCATGCTCTTATCAATGTTGGGAAGCTGCTGGAATGAGATGTCTGCACATCTTCAAGAAAACCCCAACTTCAGATGCCACTGCAGGATTTCTGTGTTGCTGGGCCCTGGGTGTTTGTCTGCAAAGCACCCTGGAACAGACCCCCTGGGTGTATTAGTCTCTCTTGAGGTACTAGGCATCTTACAGCATGCGACGTCACTGTTAACGTTGGCTTTTAAGTTGTCTTATTGTGATTTTTGGAATACGTTTCTCAAAAAAGAGCTTTTTTTTGAACTTTTTTTCCTCTCTTTCAACAGGCTGATGAAGACCCTATCATGGGATTCCACCAGATATTTCTATTAAAGAACATCAACGATGCCTGGGTTTGCACCAATGACATGTTCAGGCTAGCATTGCACAACTTTGGCTGAGCTGGCAACCCCGAGGCACCCGTGCTTTTTTCTTTTTTTCTTTTTTTTTCTTTTTCTCCTCTCCTCTTACTGGTTATTATTCACACTCACGGAACATTCCAAATATCATACACAAAGCTGCGGCACTGCAGAGCGTGAGCAAGCAAGACCTGCGACCTGCCCTTCTGCTGAGTTTACATTGTCACTAGATGCGTTTCTTGTGCATGATGTTTGGAAGTTAGACTTAGCTACATTTGACAAGAGAAATTTGTGTTGTACCAGCATGCCTCGGAAAGAATTTATAATGCAAAAGGTTGTTGTTTATGTACTGACAAGATGCTCTATAACCCAAAGAAATGAAAGAACAGCAGCCTGTACAGCCCAGATATTGATTTGTTCAGATGTTTCAATGCTACATTACACAATAAAACCATGAGATTTTCTTAACAGTTTAAATTGTTTTAATGAGTCGGATATGGAGTATATGGTACCGCTTGCTTTGGATGCCTCTTGTCTGCCTGGTTTGGTAACGTTTACAGACATAAAGCTTTCAAACAGAAGAGCACTTGATAGTTTTACCAATGAAGGCAGTTCAGGTGTGCCCTTGGCCATACAACTTCATTTTCCCCTCTCAGCAGCGCTTATAACAGCCTTCGAGCTCAGTTTTTAACATTGGCAGGTTCTCAGCTGTTGTATTTTACCAAGGCAAAAGCTTAAAAGAATACATGAGGATGACAACAGTCATGGCAGCCTGTAGTTAATCTTCATGACAGCTATTATGTTCAGCCTCAAAGCCAAACAGGACGGCTGTATTTTCTGCACAGGCAGACACACAGGATGTCAATGCAGTGCTGCCCTCCTGCAGTTTGCATCCAGCTCTAAAGCCCTGGCCGGATCTGTGCCCTGTGATGTGTTTCTAGCATCCTTCGTTACCACTTGAGCTGGTTGGTAGTGCTGCGTTTGCTGTAGATGGGCTTGTACAATAGGGTTGGTTGCCATGTGTCTTCCACCCTGGAGGTGGCGGTGTTCCACCAGCGATGGGGTTCACTAACGTAATCTTCCCAGCATGTGAGGTGGCGCAGGAGCGGAATCCCGTTCCCTTTGCCTTCAGAGCTGGCCAAGACATTAGGCCCTAGTTTTCCAGGGATTAGCAACCCCTTGCCGAGCTCGCTTTCGAAGTACGTGAACTTGGCATTTCCGTTTTTGAGACCTGTCAGGAAAGGCTGGGGTGGGCTGTCCTCAAGCTGGTCAGTTCTCCATCCGGGCTGCTTTGGCATTTGGATTGGAACAGAGCTTTCTTGGAAGCTGCTGTTAGGGCCCTCCTGCTCAGTACTGCACCATTTCCATATATTCCCTGTTTCAAGTGTAGGACTGTTCTGTCGCTATGGAAGTCGGCACTCGGCATGAATCACTTGAAGAGATGAACTGGATCAGTAGAAGGAGGCATTTTGTGTGGTCACCGCTAAGCACGGCTCCTGGTATTGTAGCTCCCTATCTAAATGAAGCCCGGCAGAGGAGGGAGGACCTAAGAATAGGTCTGGCTTATGAGCCTTGCCCTGCAGAAGGATTTAGTCCATGAGGTCAGGGTGGTCCTTTGAATAACAAGCCCCAAAAGCCAGGAGAGCGTGCTTAGAAGTCAGGTTCAAGGAACGATAGGTGTGGCAGGTGTTAGTTTAAAAACTATCTAAAATGAGATTCTTTTAGGCTGTTGAAAGTTCAAAGCGGTTATCCTCCAAAATTGGTCACGTAGGTCTTTCTGGGGCCCTTTTTCCTGCCTCTCTCCGCACGGTCGGTCGCTCCCGGTTCCTTACCCTGAGGAGACAAACACGGGGTTTCCAACCAGCATCGCTTAGTGGTTTTGACCCCCGCAGGGCCCTTTTGAGGCCCAACAGACGCAAACGGATCTGCTCTATCTCGCCTTTGCGCCCGTGTTTACTGCAAGCATCGGGCTGGGCCCCACGGTCACCTCCCGCCGCGGGGAGACGAGGGGAGGCCGGCGGCGGCCGGCGGCTGCTTCCCCCCGCAAACGCCTTGATTTAACCCTCCCCGAGCGAGACTTTGGGCGTCCCCTCGCGGCACCGCAGGCAGCGGGGATCACCGCCGGGCGGCCGGGGCCGGAGGGGGCCCTCCCGGCCTGTGGGGAGCCTGTGGGGAGCCGCGGGGCGGGGCAGGGGGGCGGCGGGGACCGGGCCCGCCGCCCCGGGCCCTGCCG
>VZTV01040490.1:0-11562 GCA_013400875.1 Anhinga rufa | reverse complement strand
CGCCGGCCCCAGCCCGCCCCGCCTCTCTCCCCGGGCGCCCCGGGGCGGCGGGCGCCGTCCGGGCCGGGAGCGGAGCCGGCTGCGGCCGACCCCGCCTGGGGGGACGGGGTCTGTCGCCGAGCGGAGCGCCGAGGCGTTGGCGCTGGGAGCTGGCCGGCGCTCGCCCCCTCCGGCGGTAAGAACGCCGCCTCTCCCCGGGCGTCCCGCTGGGCTCAGCGGAGGGGCCGTCTGAGAGCAGGGCCGCCCTCGCCCCTGGAGAGGTGACGGCCTGAAGGAGAGCCAGACCGTCCGTGTTTTGCAGGAAAAAAAACTTAGCCTCTGGGTAGAGGAGAGAATTGATGCCCGTGCTGCCCTGCTGCTGGGGAGAGGCGGGGGTAACGCACCTTCTAAGCGTCCTGAGAGTCAGTACGAACGCGCCGCGTGCGCTGGCTGCTGCTCGGCCCAAAGGATGAGAGGCTGGATGCAGGATGTGCACAGCGGGACACGGGGTGGTGGAGCAAACCTCCAGGAAGCCAGCTTTGTTAGTTTTACTACCCATAGAGAAACTTCTTGTTACTTGAAGTAGTTTCTCTTGTTTCTGGGGCGCTTGGGTGCTCCTGGATTATAATTGTTTTAAGAAAATACATTTTTCTTTCACAGTGCAGCACGCTGTACTTGAAAGACTGAAAGGATAACTCAGTGCAGGGATGGGGAACACTTGTTTCACAAGCACTTTCTGAACTGAAAGGATATGTCATGCTTGGGAAACGGTCGGAGTTGTTTCTGTTCTCTCAAGGTAACTTGACTGTTCCTGAAGCAGTTTCCCTTGCTGGTGGAAGCAAAGGAGTTATCTACTGAGTATAGCTTATCTATTTTCATTTTTTTCCTTTCCTGTTCATTCTCTTTATACCCTCTCTGTCGACTCTAGTGCACAAGAAGGCAGTTGAGAGGAAAAGGAGCAAATGGACAGTACGTCAAGCAGTAAGGAGCCTGTGGTGGTTCTCAGCAGAAGTTGCTGCCTGGGTAATAGCAAATAGACTTGAAAGGACTGGACGTAATTAAGTGAAGAGCAAGAGCACGTGTTTGTTAACTGGAAGCCTCTGAAAACCCTGTTAGGATGTCAGAGGAAAGGGAAACTGGGGGAACCTTCAAGGCTTTTGAAAGAGAACAGAAGCAACCTCATGAATTGTGTGTGTAGGGCTAGTCTTGTCTGGCGTAAAGTTGCAGTGGTCAAGGTCCTTTCTAGTTCTAGTTTCTGTCATACCCTGAGTTTCACTTACAGATTTCAGTATCCAGTGGAGGCTAGTGTAGCTGCTTTCTAAGGTTACTACCACGAAGAAAGCTTTGCAGTACCAGGTGCATGTAGCTATGGGTAGCGTCATGTTATTCTGGGTGCTGTCCGAGCGGGTGACAAGAAACGCTCCCCACTCTAAAGAGTTTACAGCTGTCGCAACACTTTTTTTAGTTCTGCTGGGTTTGGTGATTGCGAAAATGCGATCCAAAGTCCCTCTTGACAGAGTTTTCTCCCGGTTTTGGCAAACATCATCCATCGCTTCACTAGCCCGTGCCCTTTTTTGATGCCATGCCCTCAGCAAGGGGAAACTGCATGATCAAACCGTGGACCTCCCAGCTGGGGCATGTAGAGAGGCTGTCGACACCAGCGTGCTACAGAGGAAAGTCCCTGCTGGGGTGGTGGGCAGGATCCTTCAATCCGTGCTGAAATCTCCGCTGATACCCAGGTGTTAGGTGGGCTCACGCTGCTCATGCAGCGTTTATCAGGGAAGTCACCGTTTAGTACAAAGTACTGGTCCTGATGTGGTGGGAGGGGGGGGAGTGGGAGCAGCAAGAGTTCAGTATCTTGGCTCTGCTCCTGCTTTCCTGCTCTTTAAAAAGGTAATGAATGCAATCACACTTCTTTCCCTTTGAAGCCCTACGTCTACTGGTCTCGGTTAACGTTTTGGGTTTGCTCATATGCCTACTAAACACTGAGTCTCTTCCCTTCTTTTATGCCTTCAAGACTGTGTGCGGGCAGCACCTGTGCTTGTCTGGCTCCCACTAAGACAGCGTGATGGGCAAAGCCCGCTCCTGAACTTCAGTGTACTGTTGTGGTGCCCATCAGCCTCTGTGGAGTGTTTCCTCCTTCCCTTTGCCATGGAGCGAATGTCACAGTCCTGCTGTCCATAAAGAACGGAGATGCTTATGTGAGCTGTTCCTGTTGCTGCAAATAGAGCAAAGAAAGTATCGTCTTTTTCTGGCAGCCTGGCTGCTTTTTCTGTAGTGAATATTTTCCTGCTTTCGGTCGCAAATGATAAATTGCAGTCGATGGAAGTTGCTGCAGCTGGACAAGCACCTACCATATGTTGTAGGAGTAAGGAGCGTATCTTAATCGTGCAACAGCAAGTGGAGCACAAATGTGTTGGGTCATTACAGGATCCCAATCCCTGGCCTAAGGTTTCCTTGTGCTGGGTGAGTGCTGCTGCCGTTTCCTTCATGCAGTGCAGGTAAATTGAGGTGAGCGCCCAAATGGCCTCTGTGTTGGGATGCCCTGTCGCTGCACAGGCTTTTTGCGTCCATAGCGTAGTTGCTGATTTAATGACTCTGTTCATAAGCAGGCGAGTCTTAAATATTCTGGCAAATGAATAATAGTCGCAGTTATTTCTGTAGGCAGCAGCAGTCATCCTGGTATGTTAAAGCCTGTTTGGTGACTGAAAGCTTGCCGTGCTTTCAAAGGACGTGCCTCTTGCCCACAGTTCTGTTTAGGTTTGTTATGTGTGCCTGTAACAGTGGAGCTTCTGGTCCTGGGAGCAGCCATTTTGCAAGAGCTCAGCAGTAGTTGTTACCTGGCAACAGTATACGAAATTTCGGTTTTCAAAACCAGTGAAAATTTCAAGCGAGGATTTTGCTGAGACAGAAGGCTTTGGCTTCGGTGTACCAGTGTAAGTTAAGATGGACCGCGCTTGCTCTCTAATGGGGATCGTCAACTATTTACCTTGCTAGTGAAGTAGGGAAAAGAGTGTCTTTCACCCCCCTGTTACATCTGTCCCCTTCTAGAAGACTTCAGAAGGCACAGAGGCCACCAGGCAACTTGTGCTAGGCCAAATGTAAGAAGCCAGGGCACATGTACTCTTCAAAGCACATCTGAAACTCTGAACAAATGGTTGCTTTAAGCAAAATCTGAGTGCTGTAACCTTTAATGTGAGTAGTCGACCAAGGGAAAAATGGGAATCCCATGGGCACAGCTGCACGGTTTCGTAGCTCAGTTACTTGAACACCTGGATTTTGAGGTCAGGTCTCAGTCAGAAGCCAGGTTTGGAAAGTAATGCATGTATTATTTCCAGCCAACCCCAAATGTTGCAGCTGACCGCTGTATTGCTGGGCTTCAGAGATCTGTCTGCAGGCATGATTAGGTTAGAAATGTTAAAAGGGTTAGAAATGACCCTTCAGGGTCTTAGAAATGACCCTTTGGTCTGGCACTTGATTCAGGAAATCTGAATTACCAACTTAGTCTTTCTGATCCAAGGCTGTTTGCTCCTTGAACCTGGTAAGTTCCTTGTACCTGTTCTTTGGTGTTTTCTGGTCTGCTGGGATTGCTTGTGTACGAAAAGAGCTCTGACTTCACTCATTTGTGTAGAGATAAGGTTCTTACATGGGAGGTCTCTTACACATCCTCTTTGGAGAAGAGTACTTTTCCCAACTGATTCAGCATGTTCTACGTGATAAATGAGTAGAACCTGACAAAAAATGTCTGGAGGTGGTGTATTTCATGCAGTGCTCTTTCTTTTAAATGAGTATTGTGCACAGTTGGTCCTGCTTTTTCCTAGGCTCAGTGAATGAGAACCAGAGACCGTCAAATTCATATAATGGAGACCTGAATGGACTGCTGGTGCCTGATCCCATTGTGGCTGGAGATAGACCTCCTTTGGCTAAGCCAGTGCATCGCAGCATTTCTCTGGGAGCCCTGCAGGAGAAGCAAGTTATGTAAGTTTTGTTGTAAAAAGGCTGAGAGTGAATAGAAAATGGTTAAAAATTAGTTCTGGTGAGTCTGGACAAGCATGCAGGGAATCTGACAGCAAGTTTTACATTGAGTTCAGGTGGCAGTTGTGAGTCCCTGCTGTCAGTCAGAGCTTTTGTAGCTTTTGCGATGCTGATGTGTGGAGCCTGCCATCCCTGCTGCTCAGGAGCTGAAGAATATCAGCAGAGCTGTTTAGGGAGAAGGGGAGCAAGACTGGCCACACAGCAGACATTGCAAGTCAGCATGGAGGTAAATTAGCCGGGCTCTGGGTGGAACTTGGCATTCTCATGTAGACCTCCAGCTGGACTCTTTCAGCGACCCAGGTTACCTGAGTGGTAACTTAGACCAGTTTGTAGTATGGTAGACCTTGCACTGGTGGAAGTATTTCTCTCTGCAGAACTTAAAACAGGACAAATGATCCTGAGCTAGATTTCTACCTAACTCTTTGCTGAGTGCATGTACATCGGTGTGTTTTGGACAGAACATGTGCTTTTACTGCAAGAGAACATACGCATATAGAATACCTTGGATTTGTCATAGGAGTAATAATACATATCCACACCTACAAATACACCTCAGTCTAATTGGTGTAATGCTTGGCTTTGTGTGCTGACTCTTAAAATCAGAGCTAATGTAAATAGCTTTTGTTTGGGTTCTCTGGTCACGGTTTTGAGAGAGGATGCTGTGAGAACCATGAGCAGTGTGCACTGTTGTTGATGAGGTGCAACTGGTTGGCTTTGGTCTCTTTGCACCTTCCAATGTTCGGCAGTAGTCGAGGCTACTTTAACCCAGTGTAGTTCTGTGCTCCAGTCAAATAGACTAATGGGCTGTGAGAAGAGACCGGAGGTTTTTAAGCCGAACAAACCAGGTGTTTGGCGCTCTCAAACCTGTGACACCTGGGGAAGGGAGCCTCTTAACTGTGAGGCTGTTAGTTTGTGTTCAGTTCAAACCTCCTAGATGCACAGATACTCCTTCTGCATTGCTGTTAAACTTTTGAATAGTAAATATCTGATGTCTGTTCTCTTCCTGTGAGTCCTGTCTGATTTTTTTTCCCTTTGTTTTTCTTAAAAGCTGCCTTTCCAGTGGTGACAGCTCCACTTGTGTGGTGATATCAGCAAAAGATGTGGAGATAGTGGCCAGCAGTGATTCCAGCATCACCAGTAAGGCCAGAGGGAGTAACAAGGTAAGGAGCAAGAGAAAACATAGTTCTGTCTCTTTTTTTTTAATCACATCAGCTCATGCTTAAATATTTCAAACAAATTACTATCTTCTCTCCTGTGTTATAGGAGCTTGTCATTGGGTAGAGGTTTGTCAAAGAGCTTAACAAGTTGGGAAGAGTTGGAGTGGTATCTTGTAGCTGATTGTTACTGTTATTCCAGAGACTGGCCAAGTCATCCTCTAATTTTCAGGAATAGGTCCATGATCTAACCTGTAGGTTCCTGGGAAAGTGCCCATCCTTCATAAACAAGCTTTTCCTGCTGATCATTTCTTCACTGGAAGGTCTTCACTAAGGAGGGAGGGTTGCTTTTGATAGCTTGCTAGCCTCAGTCCTGCTGAGGCCTTCGCCCAGCAGACCAGAGCTGCAGAAGAACCAATATGCTGAGATTAGAACTAGAGCTGTAGCAGAGTACTAGGACATGCTGAGAACAAATGCTAATAATTAGGAGAGAGCGCTCTGGTTTTGATCCTCTCAGCACTTTCTCATATTATATAACTTTGTTCCTTGATGTGCATTGAATTAAGGGACCACAGAGATTGTGAGTGAATACTTACTATCTTATAATTGTTTTTCATAGATAATACTGAAGATAAAAATGAAAGGAAGGATCACTGCCGTAATTTCCGTAGTCTTTCTTAATTCTTTGCTTGCAGAGACACTGCTTATCAAATAAGACCAGGACTCTTTGGCTTCTTGGAAAGCAGTATTAAAACTAAAAAGCAAGTGCCCATGCAGCAAATACGTTTCTATATTTCACAAAGATTTCCAAGAACTGGGAATCTGGGCACAGTACTAATAAGAGGTAAAAGCTGCTTTGCTGTAGCTGCAGGGTAGAGTGTCATTCTGCAGTGTGACAAATTCAGTGAGTCGCCTGCCTTCTTGCAATGGAAGGAGGTACTCATTGGCCTCCAGAATTTTGAATGTTCAGGGCTCTGCTGCCTGGTACTCAATGTGCAAGTCTTCTTACCAACTGCTGCTTCTAATAGCTTCCTATTAAACCTCAGAGATCCTCCCTGGAGGAAATCATATATTCGGCAAGTTTGTTTCAGGAAAAAGTTAATTCCAGGCACATCTCATATTTTGTTTTCTTTCTCCTGAGCAGGTGAAAATACAGCCTGTTGCTAGATATGACTGGGAGCAGAAATACTATTATGGCAATCTGATAGCTGTTTCAAACTCTTACCTGGCTTATGCCATCAGAGGTGAGATACCTTCTTGTCTTGATGTGATTTGTATTATTTTGCTCCGTGTATCTCTAAAAGAGGTGAAGTTTGCATCAGGAGAAGGTAGCTGGCAATAATTGAAGCACATATTGAAATAGCAAGATTAGGGTGCTGTTGTAGTGGGAGTATAAGTGAAGCTGGAGCTGCAGGGGAGGGAAGAGTTGGTGGTGTAGGAGAGTTTCCACTGAGAAGGAAAGCTTTTCTCAAGTTGGAAATAAAAGAAAGAGGAGGACTTGGTTGGGATGGAGGAAAAGTTGAAGGATTACATTGGTTTCACTGGACAGTAAGCTGATGTCCAGATTACTCCTCTAATTAAGTATTTCTGCAGTAAACAAGCTTCTCTGTAGCTGAGCACAGAAACAGCCCTGTGGTAACTTGAGCAGATAAATGTTTGCGATGGATTTGCTTGCATAAATTTAGAATTGAGTTTAAGGCTAAATTTAGAGGAGCCAAAGAGCAATGCAGATGCAGTGTATTTTGCAGTAGGAAGCGAGAGAAAAGCAGAACAACACAGGAAAAGATTGTTTCACAACATACATGAAACAAATTAATGTTTTGTCATCTGCAATGACTTTTTCTGCTCTCATAGAAGCACGCAGTGTCTGGGGCTCCATCAGCCCATCCCTTTTTTCTTAGCTCTAACACCCATCAGTTTGTCTGGCTTTTTATGAAATCTACTGCTCCACTTCTGTGGTTTTTTTTCCTAGCTGAGGTTATTTTAGAGCAGCTTTAGGGTGTCTCACCCTTTTTTAAAGTGTTAAAGCTTAGGTGCAATAACACTTTGGAGAGCTGAATGGTCTGCTAGGGCTGGCTTGGGCATCGAGAAGCAGAAGCAATAGGGTCTCCATAAGACTGCCAGCATTATAGTGATGTTTGCCTCAAATGGGAAGTTGGAAACTTTTGCTTTGTATGTGCATGCTCTAAAGCATGTTCTTTTCAGTCATGCAAGCCAAAAAGCAGTGCTTTTTGCCAGGTGAGTGTTTATGCTTTTTACATTCCCCTTACAGAAGAGATATTTGAGCTACCTGCCTCTCAGTGACTCCACTTACTGAAAATGAAATTGCAATTAAAATTAATTTGCTGTCACTGGAGGTCAGGCTTGGAGGTTTGGTAGCTTTGTCATGAGCTCAGGGTAAAGATTTAGGCCTTACATTTAATGAAGACATCTTTCAGAGAATAATCTTGAGAATCACAAGAAGTCACTTCTGTTGACTTTTTAAGTAGAGCAACTTAGAATTTGAGGTGATCAAGAAATTGTAGAAGATATGGGGAATTAAGCCGCCCCTTCCAAGGCAGGCAAACTCCTTCCTGATGCTGCCGTTCCAATCTTTTGCACCAAAGTGAAAAGCGCAGTGAATATTTGTCTGGGCCTTGAAAGGGCTTGTTAACATGGATATGGGTTTTTAATTTGTTGCCAGTGACAGCTGATGGTAGGATGGGTGCTGGAAATGACAGACCAATGGCTAGAAACAAAGGCAGTCCCGTGGGGAGATCGCACAGCTAAATGATGACTTCTCCTTCTGTCTTTTCTGCAGCTGCCAGTAATGGCTCCGCTATGGTGCGGGTGTTGAGCATCAGCACTGCTGAGCGGACCTTGCTGAAAGGGTTCACAGGCGGTGTGGCAGACCTGGCTTTTGCTCATCTCAACTCCAACCAGCTGGCATGCCTGGATGAGGCTGGCAACCTTTTTGTCTGGCGCCTGGCCATGGATAAAGAAAAAATCCAGTATCTTGTCAAAATACAGTCACATAATACATACAGTCTTTGTGTAATGGTTAGATGTGAATGCAGCCTCAAAATTGCAGCTTATTTTGTCGCCTTTTCAGAGTAGCAGCTTGCAGGGGGGAGGTCAATAGTTCTGCCCCTTCCAGAGTATCAAATCAATCAACCTGTGCCTGTATTCAGCACAATCATTATGTGAGATTGCATGTAAGTTGAAATTCTAGGAGTGACGCCCCACTGCTCCTTCTGGTCCAGGCAGAAGCAGTCAGTGGGAAGTATCAGTCTGTACTAGCTGGCCTTACGCATGGACAGTGTCACCTTGATGATGTGACAAAGCTTTTTACTCACATTTGTCCAGTTCTAGCTCTTTTCCTCAGTTATTTTTTCTGGGGAAAAGGATATAATACTTTCCCCCTGCCACTTGTTATATTCCTTCCAAACCTGTCATCCCTCTTTTGGTGGTCCTGAAAGTTATTTTCAGTGTTTGATTCATTGCCCTAAATCTTTTCCTTTTAATTGCTAGGAGAAATTGGGAAGCACATCAGTCTGTGGGATATGTTGTCTTAGGCTGTGGCTTCTTAATTTCAATTGTATACCATCATTTCAAAAGCAACCAGAGTGAAGGTGGTTGTAGTTGTTTGAGATCTGATTTGTATGGGTGGTCCAGAGCACTCAGCCTGGGCAGCGCGGTAGCTTTTCTGTCTTTCTGTGGTAGTGTTGCTATGCTACCTGAAATTTAATCTGTCCGTTAGCAGTCGCGTGGATTGCATGTTCAGATGTGTGTGTGTGCTCCTGTTGTGCTTATCCTGTCCCTGTTTGCAGCCTGCAAGAGAAAATGATGACGTTCTATTAACTTTTATAAGCTTAACTTCTTCTGCCAGTGAAGAAATGCTAGCTTGCTACCTTTCTTAGCACAATCCTTTTATCTGATTTCTTTTTGAGTCTCAATGATAAAAAAAAAATCGTGAGGTTTAGTAGTATTTACCAGAGGACCAAGCCTGAACAGGTTATTGCTGAGTGTCAGCAGTGCTGCCAGGATGTTATGTTTCTTAACCGTGGTGACCAGAGAGGAGATCTTGGTTAACATCAAGCGACCTGACAATACCCCGCTGAACACCTCTCGAAGAATCATCTGGTGCCCTTTCATCCCAGATGATAATGAGGAGAGTGGTGAAGAGGGAAGTCAGACATTGGCCTTGTTGCACGAGGACAGGGTAAGGAAACCTTGCTTTTTAAACGTTGTCCCTTATTAGAGGGAGAGAATCTAATGAAGGAAAGAACCAATATGGTTAGAAATGTAAAGGTTTCTGTTCAGTCTGTGCTGGGGATCCTCCCATAATATGAAACATGGGATTCCTTTCTTCCGAGGAGAGGTCATTCTGATCTTTCTGCAGGGCTCAGGAGGAAGGAAAGCGATACCTTCTGCTCACCATCAAATAGTGGGACCACTAGAAACAATGTGGAGGGCCAGTGGCATCACTCCTCTGCCCAGGCTGAGCCAGTTCCCTGGGGAAGTGGGATTGGTGAGCCACAACTACAACTGCCAAGAGCAGTTCCCTGTACTTACATATAGCTGGGTGTCAGGCAAGCATCTAGTGGCCAGATTGGGTGGAAATGGGAAGGTTTATGTCACATACTTGCCATTGGGCTGGTATGTCAGGATATAAGGTAAAGGATATAAGAAATTCTCTGCTGGATCAGACCAATAGTTGTAGGAATAAACCTGTGTGCCCATGTGTTTTCCAGGCAGAGGTGTGGGATTTGGACATCATCCGAGCGAACAACAGCTCCTGGCCGGTGGAAGTGCCTAGCATCAAAGAAGGCTTCATCGTAGTGAAAGGCCACAGCACGGTATAAACCTATTCTGCTTTCTTTACCGCCATCACATAGATCACTACAGATCACTTAGGTTTTCTTTGGGTTATAGTGTCTCAGGAGCTGCAGTTCTTAGGACAGCTGGCTGTAAAAAACCCAGTTTCTTACCCATCCACACTATCACCCACAACCTACTGGCTATGTACGCACACTATTGGTAAGTAACCTTTGTTTAAAGAGCCAAGGTGAATATGTAGTCATTTGCTTTGAAAATGGCTCTTGACAAAACTCATCTGTATTTCCAAGGGTGTCTTCGACAACCTGGGCTGTATTTCAACTATTTTATTATATCTCCTGGTAAATGGAACACTTAACGCTGCAGTGGTTTACTGCTGGATGAGAAGGGGGAAATTAAGCCCAATGACATCTTTATTCTTCTATGATTTCCCTAATGAGTATAGTTATATCTGTGAGTACCGTAGACCAGGACTGCAGCTGAGTATCCAGTAGGTGATAATTTTGAATATAAAATAAACAACTGGAAAGAGGCCAATTTCACTTCTTGAACAGGATGACGACAAAGTAATTGTATCACTTAGATGAAACAATTATGATTGTGAAACAATAATGACTGTGAAAAGCTAGAAGATCCCAAAACAAAATGAGCTCTGTTCACACAGTGGGAATGGTAGGAGCCCAATCCATTGTACTTCAATTTGCTGTCTGGAAAAGGTGATTGCTAATTATTATTACAAAAAAGAGTCCTGTCAATTCTTCTGTGAAGGGTTAAGTTGCCTGGTGACGTGTCTGTTGGAAATCGCTCTGACCTCACATACTGTCAAATTCCTGTTTGAAAAGAGTTCTCTTTCTCCATGAGGAGTTGTAAAATCGCTTTTCTGTGTCTTTCCCGACCTCCCCCACCTCTGTTTAGTGCCTGAGCGAAGGAGCACTTTCTCCAGATGGAACTGTGTTGGCCACAGCAAGTCATGATGGTTTTGTCAAGTTCTGGCAGATCTATATTGAGGGGCAAGACGAACCAAGGTAACTGGAGTATTAGAAAATTAAGGATCTTGGAACAGAGAGCACCATTTTCTCTGTGAGAATTTCCTTGTTATCACCTTGAATCACCTGCAATGGTCATTCTCAGGGCATTATAAAGATACAGGGTGAATATTGGTAAAGTAACTTGTTGCGGAAGAGTTGTATCGCTGAATATCACGTATGCTCAAGGTTTGGTGAACTTAGGAAAAAAGCGAAGAGCTGTGTCTGGAAGCAGGAGTTCCATGCTTTGCACAGGCTGTAGTCAAACTTTTTGCACTGTCCTTGTAAATGCAGAAAGCTTCTCTGAGCTGTTCTTCTCAATGTTGACTTCTTTTATGTATTGCACCCTTGTTAAGCACCAAACCAAGTACTGACATGTGATTCTTTTTTTTAATCACAATCTGTGGCGGCATGGGCTGTGATCTCCTTATTTTATATAAGCCTGTAAACAGCTACAAGTTGATAACACTTGGTGGCTGCTGTCTTAATGCTGTCTTTGGACAAGGGGTAATGTGTTCAGTGCCCACCTTATATTCCTTATTTGCTTCTCC